>VDFB02271358.1:243571254-243754114 GCA_007258455.2 Sequoia sempervirens | reverse complement strand
TAGCTTCTAAGGCATCATATCCTCATATTCAAGTATTATCTCATTAATGACTGGTGGGATGGGTGCCTCTTATACACCTTCCATCTCATCCCATCCTCCAAGTAGTGCAACAAAGAACATAGGTTCTTTGTTGTTCTTCTTGGTCACCCTCTTCATGCTTAGAGTTGAGACAACTTGACTATTCCCACTGTGCCTTCTCTCTATTGTTTTAACCATGCTTTTTGCTTAGGGTCCATAGACATTAGATATTCCAAGTGGGGAATCACTGCAACTCTACCGAGCCTTAAGAACTCTTGGCCTAGGATCATCTCAAAATCATCCATGTCAATGGCCACTAAATCAATCTTGTTATGCCAACTCCCAACTGAGGTGGGTATGTCTCAGACAATACCACTAATATTCTTTGTTGGAGAGGTGACTAGATTAAAGGAACTTGTGCTTGGATGCACCTTAATTCCCATTGCTTTGGCTTTCCTAGTCGATATGTAATTATGCATGGCCCCTGGGTCCAATAATGTAGAAATGCATCACCCATCTAGATGGACATCTAAAAAGCACAGTTTATATTTATCATTTGGTTGGGCCACTATGGCCTTCATCCAATCAGGTGCATTGAGGGCACTAAGTTGAATTAATCCCATAGTTGAGGTTGATCTGTCCCTCTCTCCTTGAACCTCTGTGGTGTTGATTCTTTGTTTCTACAGACAATCTCTAGCCCAATGGGCACCTTTACCACATACAAAACACATATCGGGTTGCTTGGGAGGTCCCTTTGGTTTACCTCCACCTAATCCTTTGCCAAACTCCTTTTTAGTGTTTGAGCTAGAATTAGATGAACTCAACTCTAACTTTGCTAGGTCTTTACTTTCCTTCGACACGGGATAAGTCTTCTTTTTAAACTTGTGTTGGACACTAGTGTCCTTGTTAGTTTCACATTTGAAATCTAGTAACTGGTCTATAGTAGCCATTGTTGCAGCTAAGATTTGCACATTTTGACGTCGAAGCTCAGTTTGAGCCCAAGGAGCCAATCCTCTCATGAATTGAAACAACTGATCTTGCTTCGACATGTCTTTGATCTCGAGCATCAATGTGATAAATGCTTTGATAAACTCTCTCATTTTACCACTTTTTTTTAGGTCCATGAGTCACACTCTTGCAGTCCAAGTAGAGTTCTCTAGCTTGAATTACAATTTGAGCGCTTCTTGGAGCTAAGCCCAAGTGTCTACCACTGGAACTAACTTCCCTTTCTTTAGTTCTTCCACTCAGGTTCTCCACCAAAGCTTCACACTATCTTGCAGGTAGGTTGCAACAGTCTTAACCTTGGCCTCTATGGTTGCACCAACTAGAGTGTCCAAGTATTGCTCCATATCCCAAAAGTAATTCTCTAGGATCTTGTCATCCCTCTGTCCACCATATGGATTTGGGGTCTTGGATTTGTGTCTAGAACTAGTGCCTCGTTTAGACACTGAATTCATGAGGGTTTTCAAGAACTTCATGTCGTCCTCTATCCTTTGTTGTTCCTTGATTCCAAAGCCCAATTGGTTTTGCAGTGCAAGGACCTAGTCCTCCAACTGCTTGATTCTTATCATGGCTTAAATGTCCTCTTAGGACTCCATTCGATTTTGTAGATTGTTGAGGTGATCCTTTTTCCTAGTAATTGAGCACTTGGTGTTGATATGCATGTCATGGCCTCTTTCTATAGTCTAATCTTTAGGGATGTACTCATCCCCGGTTCATTCTCAAAGCTGACTTGCTCCTCTTCCTCAAATCCACCTAACATGGTTGTAGCTAAAATAAAAAAAAAAACCTCACTTTTTTTTTCAATTAGTGCCTTGGTTGGTTGCATTGGAACTTGGCATATCAAAGAGCCTTATGCTCTAATACCAATTTCCATAGGGATAGCTTTCCCAACCTCTATGTGGCATTGTTTTTGGCTCTATACTCAAGTTGCCCCTTGAGGTCACAACTCTTTCTAACCAAATCGGGTTACGCCTTTTACTTATCCAACCGAGTTCACTTGGCAGCGAAATGGTATTCAAGAATCCTTTGCAAGGGTCTACACTGGATCCGAATGTTGGGGTAAATACAAGCTTTATTGATTAACGTAGGTCCCTAACCTCGATTACAAATAAAGGGGTGCCCTGCACCTTGACTTGGATTATACCGGTTCCCTGTAGATTCCTCCAATTTGATCACTTCTATATGATCAAAGACGTCTCCTTATTCATCCAGCTGCTTATCCCCTCTATTAATATTAATTAAATCATTTGTTTAATTAATACCTCACATCTTACATAGGGTTCATAAAGTATTTAATTTAATAAATACTTTACCCCTTTTCCTCCTCTAAATTAAATAAATACACCATTTTATTTAATTGTCATATTCCCCTTTTGGAATTTAAATTCATTTTTAATTCCTCTTTTTCTCTCTATCATTACATCCCTCCAACTTCTTGCAAGTTGGTCTCGAATCCATCTTTAATTCTTCATCTTCTTCTAATTAAATTATGCTAGTATGTGCACAATTCTTAATCAATATCAACAAGTAGGGTCACATCCTCCATAATTTTCCACTTGCTTCTAATAAGTCATTAGTTCATCTAATTAAGTACTTGCACAACCTTAATCATATGGTTAGTCCAACCTAATCCTCTTCCCATTTATGGCATGTGTCCTTAAGTCAACCTTATTAAAGGCTTTCTCCTTTTGGGCAAGGCACTCCACTTCCCCATGTGAATTTTTAATTCACCTTTTAATCCCCTAATGCACTCAAAAAGAATTTTTAATTCCTTCACTTTTTCCCACATGTCCTCTCTTTATTCTTTATTCTTTCCCATCTCCCCATGAGAATATTTGAGGAATGGATTCTCACATGTCCCTTCTCACTCCACATAGGGATGCCACCTTTAAGAGGAGATCTTGTCCAATCCCAAGGTACTTTGTATCCCTCCATGTCATGTACTATCCTTCCACCTCTTTTGCCCACTTCTCACCTTTAGGGCCATTTCCATGCCACATGTCAAGATGTGAGGGCTTTTCACTCTCAACTCACCCAGCCCCTACATCTCTTGATCATTGGTGGCTCAATCTGGCCACATCCATCCTTCTAGGAATTCTCAAAATTCCATAAATACCCCTTTTCTCTCATTTTGGGGGAGATCATTTTGCTAGCCAAACTCTTGCAATTTTATTTCTCAATCTACACTTAGCCATTTTCATGTTTTTATCCATTTCCATCCATCCTCACATCCTCATCTAGTTTGCATATCTTGCCATCCAAGGAGCATACACATCAAAGATCGAAGGGCCAACCAAAGGATCGATTCGAGACAAGGTATAATGTTCCATTTGTTGTTTTATCTTGTGTTGATTCCAACTTAGGCTAATCTTGAGGTGTAGGTTGTTTTGGTGTTTATTTACACTCTTTAGTTTGCTGCTCATTTTCTAACGCATATATTCGACCTATCACACCTGAACCACAAAGGAACAACTACCCCTAGGACTATGGATACTCTTCAAGATGCACACTCCAGAATGGATGACCTTGCCACAGGGTGATCTCTACACATAACCTCTTGTCCCTTGAACTATGATGCTCAATGTTGCTCTGACTCACTTTCTCTTGAATCTTTTCGATCTTTGAGTAATATTGAGCTAGTTTGACTTGATGTGTCTCATACTTGGTTTGACTTGTGGATGCTTCCTCCATCCAACATCCACACTTGGTATCTAGCTTAAGGGTGTGAGTCTGACTCACCCCTTTGCACATTCCTCATGATGCTACTTGGAGCATTCCTTGGGGTCCTACTCTTGCATGTCCATCCAATGGATCTGACTTGGTGCACACTCAACTCTAGGCTAGTGCGACTTCTTTGTGCATCTTTGGATGGGGCGATTTCATGCACACCTGGATGGGGTTCGATGTAGCTTGGTGTGACCTCCCTTTTGGGGAGTCCAACTTAAGGAACTTGAGTTCCAACTTTGGTGTCCAACACCCAACTCTTGATTGTGGTTCAATGCAACACAACCAAGCTGCAATACATAGCCATCTTTTGAGTTATGAATCTCACTTACCAGCTTGCATCTATTCAATGCAAGGATTCTGAGTCCCATGATGGGGTCGGACTCAGGCGTGAGGGGCTGGTTACCTTGGGTCCCTAGGGTGGACCTTCAAACCTCTTACACTTAACATGAGACAACCATTCAATATTTTCAAACAATTCTAATTTCAATCTTAACTCCTTTTGACTAATTGATAATTGTTTGATCAACATAACAAGAATTAAAGAAGATTAATGAATAAAAATATATTTAAAGTAATGAATCTATTATCTAAGAAAATATAACATTAATCATAATCAATATCAACTAATAAAACTAATGATCCACAATTAACAAACTTTTTCATACAATCTTGCAATTACAATTCTAACAGAATGTCATCTTATTCTTAAATCTCTTTTGTATAAGCTAGAAGTTTGTATTGAAAAATAACAACTAATTTATAAAGGATTTCAAAGTTATAATCTAAATACATGGGTTGAAGATCTTATGTTCTGATCCGATGTAAAAGTTTCCCAATAACTATTAAATCTAACTAAGAAGTAAACTTTTGACAATTATAAAAATACACAAATATTTAGTTATAAATAACCCTTAAGCATGAAACCAAACATTAAATGTTGTATCTAATAGTGTAATATCTTTATGGTATTTGATACCCATTTACACATATCCATGTAGGGGAAGCAATGTATGAGGTAACTCTAAATTTTAACTATATAACATTAATTATCCCTCTTTCTTGAAAATTGTCTCTTTTAGGGAGATTTAAATGATTGAGCTTAGTATCAAAAATGTTTGCATTATTCAAGGGTTGTACCAAAGTTTCATGGTCACAATGGTAGTCTTATTGGTGGGTCACTTTTGTTGTTTGTTTGGAAAACTAAAAGTTTCATGCACAATAGTGAAATTATTATTTTTTAAAAAAATGTTCCTACTCAGTTGATAAGAAAATACTTGGATGATTCATGGAAAAGCATTGTAT
Organism: Sequoia sempervirens; assembly: GCA_007258455.2. NCBI lineage: Eukaryota > Viridiplantae > Streptophyta > Pinopsida > Cupressales > Cupressaceae > Sequoia > Sequoia sempervirens. The sequence goes on along the minus strand of VDFB02271358.1, from coordinate 243,749,065 downwards.
TTGGGGCTCAATGTTTTATGTTGATTTATATAATTTAAAAATAAAATAAAAATAAAAGGCCTATAGCTGACTTAATATATTTATATAATAATGCAAAAGATTACTATATACACCCAAAAATTGGTGTGGAGAATATTAATAAAATATTGATTATTTAATTAATGAAATGTTTATTCCTCTACTATATAAATAAATAACAAATTTATTTATATAGTTCCTATTTTCTTAATTACTCTTTTCTAATTCACCTTCTTCATGATTTAATTGCAATTAAAAAATCTAAATAATTTGTTTTATTTTAATTGATTCCCTCTCATTAAATTTGAATTTGTCACATTTTTACATAATCTTCTAACTCCCTTCCACCTCATCCTCCAATTCACCATGTGTCACATGAAAATAATTATTCTTATTTTCTAAAATTGATATTTTCTCTCAACAATTTTAACCAACTTCAAGACACATGGCTCCTTCCTTCAATTGATTCTTTCGTACACTTGGAAAGATTATTTTACTAAAGGGAACAATTGCCTTATTTTCTCCATCCTTTTCATTTCTCACCGTCACATTCTCAGATTGGATCCTAATCATTCATTGCTGCCAACTCACCTAATGCCTTGGTGAAATGTATAAATTGAGGCCCATTTATAGCTTTTTCATAAGGAGAATTTGCATAACATTACTCTGCAAGAATTCATTCAAGTCTTTTAAGAGATTACTTTGCATTTTCAATTCAAAATTTGGAATAGATTAGCAATTAGTTTAGAATCATGACTCCTTTAGATGTTTCTTAGTTTAAGCAACATTTAGGATCATATCCATTTCATCTCCATTAGTTTAATTCTGCATTGTATCATTTCCATATCACTTTATACACAACAATTCATTCATCATGTTAGTCAATCACATTATCCAGTCAAATCCTTTGATCATGTAGATGTAGATTTAGATTTTGCATTGTAGTTAAATAGGCTACTCATTTCTTAGGTGACATCCTAGTGATTAGTGCACAAATAAGATACGAGAGCATAATTGCTAGGAAATTTAAGAATAGAGAGAGATGATTTTTTTTTAAGGAACTATGTTATCAAATTATGCTTTGGTTAAGTTTGATTTCCTTATTGTAATACATTTCATCTAATTGTATGTTATGCTGTTAAAATAACTCACATATTTTATTATACACATAAATTGGCACCCATTATGGGGCCTAGCCCTTGTTATTTTGATATTTTCAAGAAAATGTGTTTTACAGGCTCGGACGTAGGTTTCTGTAGCACAACCACTGAATTCTATGGCACTTTTGAAGGGTTCTCTAGCGCATCCACCAATTGTTTCAACACAACAAATGATTTCTCTAACACATCCATGTCATTTTGTGGTGCATCGGGGAGTTGCTATGGTGCTTATTATTAATTCTATGGTTCTTTTACCTAATTCTATGGCACTTTCTCCTTTTCGGTGCATCTACTTCTGTAATGGTACTTTTAATTTTATTTGTAAATTACTCTCGAGAATGAAAACTGATGTGTTTTTCTATTGTGCAGGCTTCATGAAACTTTTCCAGAGACTTTGCTGAAACTCAAGAATGTTGGTCAAAGAAAAATTTATGAAAAAATACCGATAAATTTGATGCAGGGGCTAGATTTAATGTATTTCCTTCTTGCTTAAATTAGGAATCTAGACTAATTAATAAGGAAATAACACCATGTCTGTTGTGTGTGTGAATGGTAGGCATATGCTCTCCCCTTAACTAGGTGATCAAAAAGCTAGACCTATTCATTTTCATTGTCTTTTGTGTGTGTGAATGGTAGGCATATGTTCTCCCCTTAACTAGGTGACCAAAAAGCCAGACCCATTCTTATTTATCTGCGAGTGTGAGTAGGGTATACAACATGGGTTCTCTCTTTATTCATGCGAAATAAAGATCGATCGAACTACGGGTATACTTGCTTGATTTTGTTTATCCTAGAGGGTCTACCTTGTGGGAAAAAGTACTCACCCAAGGAAACGACCCAACTAGTAACATGCTAAATCCAAGCGCATTTCCAACCAACATATAATTGTGGATATTGGAACAAATGCCAATATCACGAGGTTGGTTCTGACGAGAATGGTAGCAATGGTCTCTTGCTGCATGGATCAACCCCCATGAATGAAAAGTCCTTACTAAAACCCTTGTTGTAGATCGGTCGAAACCTTTATCTATTGTTTTGGTGCAACAACGGTCATTACAAAGGCATCCACATTCTCACAGTTTTTAGTAGAGATGATTAGCCTGCCATGGGAGTTTTATGGAGGTTGGAAGCTTGGTTGGCCCAAGAAGTGAGTGCACTATAAGGGGGAGCCCATGTGGCCAATCTTCTCAATTCATCTGCTAAAAATAAGTGCGGTTGGTGTAAAACCCATGTGGAATCCAAGAGAATATAGTCTTTCATAACCCTAGGGGATGTACATTGTGCTTGATTGTGTTTGTCAAAGTTTTTTCAATATGAAATTCAAACAAAAACTTCACATTAGAAAGTCTAAAACTATGATTCAAAACACATCACTGTAAACAAGTCATTCTCTGACCAGAAACTAGAAAAATCAAGTAAACTAGCAATAAATTGTTACATTACCTGGTTCAACGCATTCACTATTTCCTGTAGTGCATCAACCTCATTTTCCAATGCATCCACCTCTTGTTATAGTGCATTCATCACTTTTTCCAGCACATACCCCAAATTTTTGGCACATTTACCAAATTCTATGGTGCATAGACTCAAAACTTTGGCGCATTTACCCAATTCTGTGGTGCATCTGAGCTATTCTGTGGCACATCCCAACCTTTCTATGGCACATCCTTGCATTTTTGTGATGCATCCAAGCTTTTTTGTAGCTCATTTTCCTTTCAACACATTCTCTAATTATAATGGTGCTTCCACAAAAGTTCATAACTAGAGAGTTGAATTTCACCTTTATTTGACATTTTGAAACCAAAATTTTGAAAACCTTTCCAATTTAGAATCATTCCTCATAAAAAAAGGAGTCTAAAAATGATCCTTATCCAATTATTTCATGAAAAGTTAAAATCTAGAAACCAAAATCCATAGCTCTTAGTCCAAAATCTCATTAGAAACGTCTCTCAATGCTTTACAAATTTAGAGATAGATCGCTCTTCAATTTTTACATAAAAGCTTCAAAGAATAACCCTAGGATGTATTTGTTTCACTATTGCCAAAATCCAAGAATTTTCCAAAGGTTTGAACATCTCATCTAAAAAGAAAATTTACCTCCCATTTTCACGATTAGAACCAAAATTGCAGAATCTTATTAAGTTCAAAATTAGTCCTTAAGTTCCTTAGAGTCTAACTTGTTAAAATTGACTTCTCCAAGTGAATTTTTTTACCTAAACTTTGGTTACATATCTAAAAGCACCCAATCATCATCAAAAACCAAAAATTTGATCATCAAGTTGAGTTTCCCCATCAAGATTCACCATCTTTCATCTTGAAACAACACACTTTAAATCAAATTTTTATCACCTTGGTTATATCAATAGAATTCAGGTATTCCTTAGGCGTTCTCAAATCAAAATCAAAATTTAGAAAACCTTCATCACTTGCATTCCCATTTTAACAAGATCCAAAAAACAGAAGCTTAAGGACAAAGAACTTGAATCCCAAAATATAATGATGGAACCAGAGGAAAATACCTTTCACAAGGTTTCCCAAAATGAAGCAGAAGACATAATAGAGGAGGAAGTAGAACAAGCCAATCAAGATCCCAAATTCCATAAATTACTAGAAAGAATGTTTGAGAAAGATGGGGGGAAATACCTCCTAATGTTAGCAAATCAAGGAACCAAATTACCTAGGGACTTTTATGTCAATAAATTGAAGGGAACCACGAAGAAAACTAAGACTGAAACACCTCCTACAGATCAAATGGCTATTCTAACACATCAGATGCAAAACCTTCAACAACTACAAGATATGCAAGGAGGTACTCCAAAAAGATACTTTGTACAAGATATTTGTCCCTATCCCTTTGATATAAGGTTAAACATGATACCATTTCCTCAAAATTGTGAATTGCCAAAATATGACAAATACAACGAGAAATTAGACCCTATAGACCGCGTGCAAGAATTTTGAACAATGAGTCTTGAATACACTCATGAGGACACATATTTGATGAGAATCTTCCCTCACAACTTAGGAGGTCACTAGATGGAATGGTTTTCAAAATTACAACTAGGCATAAAATCCTTCCAAGAACTCGTTAACAAATTCATTACACAATATTCCTACAACATTGCACATGAGATAACCATGAAGGATATTTTTAATACCAAACAAAAAAAAGGAGAATCTTTTCTGGTATTCTTACAAAGATGGAGAATATTATTTGTTTGATATGCTTGTCCTATACCAGAACAAAAAAAGATGGAGATTTTCATTGACAATCTTAACACCGAAACGAGCTATAGACTGCAACTACAATGTCCCCCTAGCTTTGAGAAGATGGTAGAAAATGGTGTTAAAATTGAAGAAGTCCTAGTCAAGAGAGGGGTATTAAAAATTCATAATGAAGGGTAAAGCAATGCTAGTTCTTCCAATCACCACAAAAATGAGAAACCCAAAATTTGGACAAGGAACAAGAACACCAACAATGGTACTACTGAAACACATAATTCCAAACCAGTCTTTAATCTATCAAGAACCACAACCAAAACTAATCAAAACAACAATCAGGGCACCAATAAAAACATCAACCCACCCAACAATCAAAATGGTCATGGTCAAAGTAACACCACATCAAAACCTCCAACATATCAAACATAATCAAACTGCAAGAAATTCACACCTTTGGGTCAATCACACGAATCTACATTGAGGGAACTTCTTGCAAATAACCTCATAACGCTACCTGAAACTCGAGGCTTTGAACCAAAAGTAAAATCATCATGGTGGAATGATGCCTATTATTGTGAATATCATCGGTGCAAAGGTTGTTAAACAAATAACTATATGCAATTGAAACACAAAATACAAGATTTGATAGATAGAAAAGTCATACAAATAGAGGAACCCAAAACAAATGCAGATCATGAGGAATTTAAGAATCCTTTACCAAACTATGAAAAAGGGGAGTCCTCTATGACCAATAGCAAGGGAAATAATGTAAACTATGTCCATGATACTATCATAAATCATATTTAAGTAGTAGAAGACCAAACAAATACCATTGAAACCAATGATCATCAAAAAATTACTGCAAATGATAATCTGATCTATGACACTCCAATTGAACAAGAACAAGACATCATTATCCTTGAAAACAAAATCAATGACATCAAACTAGATATGATTGCAAATGATACCCAAATCAATGTAATTAAAATCAATGGGGAACAAGATGACTTACTAGTGAATGCAACCACAAGAGCATATGCCAAATATGTTTTAAAAGGAAATTCATCCAGAACCCCTGCTACATCATCCAATCAATATAACATAGTGGATCAATTACAAAAAATCCTTGCACAAATATTAATATTGGAATTGCTCAAAAAATTTCCTACTCACAAAGAGATTTTGGAAAAGGCTCTAGTAGACACAACAGTACCAACTAATCTGGAAGTTTGTAAATTTGAAGCCATGGTGGGACATTTGACTACACCACATTGCCTATCCTTTTCTGAAAATGATGATGCATCCATTTCTCATCCCCATAATGCTGCTCTCCACATTGAAGTCCTAATTCATAAACATCGTGTCAAATGCATCCTAATAGATGGAGGAGTTGGCCTGAATATATGTACTCTAAAGCTTGTTTGTGCCTTCAGATTCCTTAAGAATGCAATTGATTCAAAGAAAAAGATCACAATAAAAGAATATGATGACGAGGAAAGATATTCACATGGATTGATTGTCTTACCTATTCAAGTAGGACCAATTCAAAAAGATGTAATCTTCCAAGTCTTAGAAAAGTATTTGACCTATAACATACTATTGGGTCATCCATGGATCCATGAAATGCAAGTGGTTCCATCAACCTACCATCAATTTTTGAAATTTCCTTGTGGTGGCCAAGAAATCACCATTTTGGCTGATTCAAATAGTCCTCAGTATTGCAATACCCTGAAATATGTCCAAGATGTTTTTGTGCCCCATAACAGAGAAGCCTCCATCTTCCCCCTTCAAATGATCAAAGCTAATCAAGTTCTACATCCAAACCATTGGTTATTGCCTCCAATAAAGAAGGTCAATCCAGTTCCATGTATAAAAAATCTGAGAAGAAAGAAGTTGCTTCATCCACCTCCTCAAATCATGAAGCCCAATTGAATTCTTTGTCAAAGAAATTTGACAAAATTTTTTAAATCAAGGACAAAAGTGTTGTTGAATATTTCTTTGAACGATCTCTATGTCTTTCACAATTCTCTTCCCCAAAGTCATATGGGAAACCCTCCATATCAACAAAATAGACATCACCACTAGTTACTAAATTTGATGGTTGGTTTATAAAAGAACGCACTAGGTTTGATGAAGCAAAATAGAAAGACATTCTAAAATGGCTTTATAAGGATGAAGAAGAATCCCAAACAACAACTGCAAATGTACAAACAACCCAATATGGAAAAGGCTTCACCATCTTGGAAAAGATGGGATACGAGGGAAAAGGTCTTGTAGGTAAAAGGAAAGAAGGAATTGTAGAGCCAATTCAACCCATTTTAATCAATCCAAAAGACAAGACTGGGCTGGGCTATAAAGAAGATATAAAAGAAAAGGTGGTTGAAAGAATCTTACAATTGCAAGCCAGTGATGAGCATGAAGCTGATTCTAATGAATATGAGTGGGATTCCCTATCAAAAGAGTCTTGTCATGATAAGGAAATTGATGTGGTACACAAATATGCACCCCTACTTGAGGAGGGACAAGGGTCAGGTTCTAGACTTCTTGAATTAGGATCACAACACCTTGATGATTCTAGTGAAGATGATTTGGCTTGAACTAAAACAGATAATTCAGAGGAGAGTTACCTTATAGACCTTGATTTAGCTATTGGAAAAATTAAAGACATTGCTATTAGCACTCTTACCATCTCCAATATTAACCAATCTGGTGACTTCTTACCCTTAGTACATCCTAAGCTCATAGATTGGGACTTAACCAAGCCATTTGGCATCCCTACATTTTCAAATGACGATGCTATTGTCAACTTCCTCTGTGCCAATAATCTCGAAACAAATTACACCAATGAACATCATAACAAGATGTCTACATGAGGGAATATCAAATCTTCTAGCTGCAAAATGAATAATACAAGAAATAGATCTGATATTGAAAACCATCCAATGGTAGTATTAGATCAGGAAAAAATAAAAACAAAGAGCGCATCCAATGGTGAAAACCTATTTGAGGCGTCAAAGGATGGAAAATTTGATACTCTCTTGGAACTCTTTCAGGAAAGATCAAAAGTCCTGATTGAACCCACACAGACTGTCAACATCGAAAATGAAGAGACAATGAAGACTATCCATCTAGCAACATTTTTGACAGACCAGTTAAAACCAAGCTTTCTTAAAATTTTCATAGAAAAACAAATCAACTTTGCTTGGTCATATGCCGACTTTCTAGGAATTGATCTAGAACTCATCATGCATCACTTATCATTACCACTAGGAGTGAAACCAATCAAACAGAAGTTGAGGAAAATGCACCCACATATCGCTTTATTGGTAAAAGCATAATTGAAAAAGTTGTTAGACGTAGGATTCATTAGACCCATTGACTATGCCAAGTGGATTTCCAACATAGTACCAGTTTCAAATCCTGACAACAACATTCATATTTGCACAGATTTTAGGGATCTTAATAAAGCTTGTCCTAAAGATGATTTCCCTCTGCCAAACATAGATGTCATAGTAGACTTGATGGCAGAACATGGCATGTTATCACTAATGGATGGTTTTTCTTGATATAACCAAATCAAAATAGCTCCAAAAGATGACGATAAGACAACCTTTACTTGTCCATGGGGAACATTTTGCTGGAATGTTATGCCATTTGGATTGAAGAATGTAGGAGCTACCTATGAACGCGCCATGACAACAATATTTCATCATATAATGCATAATTTCATGGAAGATTATGTGGATGATTTATTGGCTAGATCACATACCAGGGAAGGACACCTAGAGATCCTAGATAAAATTTTCACTAGAATAGAAAAAATCAATGTATGACTAAATCCCAAGAAATGTGTGTTTGGGGTGACATCAGCTAAACTCCTAGGGAACATAGTTTCAGAAAAGGGGATTGAAGTAGACTTGGAAAAAGTTAAAGTTGTTAAGGAAATGCCACCATTGAAGAACATTAGTCAACTTCGATCTCTACAAGGGAGTTTCCAATCAATTTGTAGATTCATTTCACAATTGGCAGACAAGACCCATCCTTTCACTCATCTGCTACAGACGAATTTTTCCTTCTGATGGGATGAGAAATGTGAGGAATAATTCAATCATTTGAAGCAATATTTAATGAATCCACCTCTCCTAGTACCACCAATAGAAGGAAATCCACTACGGTTATATATTACTACAACTAAGACATCATTAGGAGCCCTATTGGAACAAGAAGATTCAGTAGGAAAGGAGAGAGCAATTTATTACATCAGTAGGACACTAAATGGCTATGAGATAAACTATACCTCCATTGAAAAGGCTTGTCTAGCCGTATTATTTGCTACCCAACAACTACAACACTACATTCTAACTCACACCATCAAGTTGATAGCCAAAATAGATCCTCTAAAATACCTCCTCAACAAAGCTGATTTAACAAGGAGATTTGCTAAGTGGGTCATGATACTTAGTGAATTTGATATCCAATATGTGGATAGGAAGGAAATAAAAGGACAAGCAATCATTGATGTTCTCGCCCTGGCTGCCAAATAGTGGATAGTATACTTTGATGGATCACACATCCAACATGGATCAGGAGCCAAAATCCTATTTGTCACTCCACAAGGACATACCATACGAAAGTCATACAGACTGATGTTCCCTTGTACCAACAACATGGTAGAGTATGAAGCATTAATAATTGGTATTAAAACAACTATAGAATGGAAGGTCCTAGAGTTGCAAGTGTATGGATATTATCAGTTGGTCATTAACCAAGTTAATGATGCCTATCAAGAAAGGGATGAAAAATTGATGCCCTACAAAAGAATGCTGGATGATTTCAAGAAACATTTTGTGGATATCAAATTTGAACATATTTTAAGAGTGGACAATAAAGTTTCCAATGCCATGGCTACTATTGCTTCCTTGTTACAAATTCTAGAGAAGAAAAACCATTACAAGTTCTTGGTGGAACAACTATTTTCCCCTACCTATGATGATACTAAATCCCATGTTATTTGTCACTTATCCGATACCAATGCCTCAATCAATGGTGAAATTTATACCTACTTAAAAGATAACATCCTTCCACCTAACCTGACATGAAACCAAAGACACAATTTCATTTTCTGAGCCACTCGACATACTCTTATCATGGATGTACTATACTGACGAGGTCTTGACCAAACTCTCCTACGATGTCTGGAATGCGATGAGTCTAAAATGGCTTGATGGGAAGTTCATGAGGGTGTTTCTAGAACACATTCAAGTGGCCTAACTTTAGTCAAGAAACTCGTTCGTTTAGGATATTATTGGCCAAGTATGGAAAAAAATTCCTTTTAGTTTGTGAAGAAATGCCATAAATGTCAGATTCACAAAAACCTCATTCATGCACCAGCACAAGAACTCCAACATTTTGCATCCACATGGCCCTTTTGTTAGTGGGGACTAGATCTTGTTGGTAAAATTCATCCATCTTCATTAAATGGACACAAATTTATCATCATAGCTACAAAATACTTTACAAAGTGGATTGAAGCTATTCCTCTAATCACCATCATAGGAAAACAAATTTCATCATTCATCCTCAATTACATCATCTATCGATATGGTATCCCTCAATCCATTGTCACTGACAATGGGAGACCATTCAAAAATCAAGACATGCAAGAATTGTGTGAGAAGTTCAACATTCAACATCACTTCTCTACACCATATTATCCTTAGGGAAATGGTCAAGCAGAGGCTTCCAATAAAACTATTCTAAAAATCTTGAAGAAAATAATCAATGACACAGGACATGATTGGCACATCCAATTAAACCTTGTTCTATGGGCATACCACACCAGTATTCACACACCAACATGAGCCACACCGTACACTCTGGTATATGGGTTTGAGACCATTATTCCTATTGAGGTTGAATTACCATCACTTTGGGTTTCATTAAAAGGTATCATCTCTAATGAGGATTACTAGGTATCAAGATTGCAAGAACTAGAACTGTTAGATGAGCGGTGCCAACATGTAGTGAATCACCTAAAATATTACCAACAACGGATGTACAAAAGTTACAATCATAAGGTCAAACCCATAACATTTCAAGTTGGTGACTTAGTGTTGAAGGAGAATCCATACAACTAGTAGAAAAGAGAAAAGAAAGGAAAGTTTGAACTGAATTGGTTGGGGACTTTTGCCATTGTGTTCGTCTATGGTTTAGGAGCATATCAACTATCCATGCCAGAAGGGGACCTATTTGAGGAACCTATGAACAACCTCCATCTTAAGAAATTCTACACATGATTCATCTGTTGCATTCGTAAAAGTCTTGAAAAAGTCCAAAAACATTAGAAAATGTCCTAAAAAATAGTTACCCTGGTGAAAACTTGGAAAATAGGTATCCTGGTAACAACAAAAAAATCAAAAAGGCAAAAAAATACAAAAAAATCATAAAAGGAAAAAATACAAAAAAAATCATAAAATCTGAAAAAGTGCAATAAAAGCAAGTAGTGAAAACTTGGCAACAAGCACTATTTGTGACAGGCTGGCTTCTTCCTCTATGGGAATGTGTATGGACAATTGGCTCTTCGCTATAATTATCCGCACCCTTCATTCGAGCCTCGTACATATTCTACTATGCCAGTCATGTTTCACCTTGGCTTCTTGACCATTGTACATATCCATAATAAATTGGTTTGTTTCCACTAGGGGAAAAATCCTGAACTCATTAGGGGCAATGAAATTTGAGCTTGAACCAATAGACAAACAACAAGTAGACATACACAATAAAAACAATGATCATAGTGCAATCAAATATTGAACATGAATCACCATTGAAAATGCATCAAATGTCCATATCATATCAAAAAATCCAAAAAAAGGTCAAAAGTCTAGGAAAAAAGGTCAAAAACAGAGTCACTTTGTTGAACTGCGCTGTCGTGGTTCCTTGTAATTAGTGGTCGTCTCTCGTCTATTCATATATTGGTCTTGTAAATTGATTGAGTTAGTTGAACTACGTGGTCTCTATGTATATAACATAGGAAATGCTAATATTTGATTAGCCCTCGAGGCCCTTATGATAGGTTTTTAGGTTAGGTTCTTGGTCAAAATCCCAGAAAACACCTAAAAATTAGAAAATTGAAAAATCCCAAAAATAATATAAAATCAAATCAAAAGGATGATGCTATTTTGAATCACGGTTTTACCACTTTCACACAAATCTTCAAATTATTTGCATTTTGATTGTTGTTATCATTTCTCAGGAGCAATTCAAGGATTTTAAGGAACTAGAAAGGCTATGATCGAGAATGATTTTTCTTTGTCTATTGTTTGTGAGTTGATCATTATTACTATGTGAATCATCATGGGACGTGCTCTACAAAGTATCACTGATGACATCCCGGATTCACATAGGAAAAAGGTTAACTATTGTATGTTTATGCAAGTAATGCTCAGGTCATCTTGGTCTAATTATACCTAGATGCTTGGGTTAACTTGCACTATCAAACATCATGGAAGTAGTACTCAGGTCATCATGGTTTAATTATAACATTGATGTTTGTACTCACTTTCAACATTTTGAAAGCTCAATGATGATATCAAGCACAATAAATTATTGGGATGACAACATTGCATTGTTAGGATTGCATGTATAGGTCACATTCATACTAGATGTTGTATTGGTATTTATAGATTTCTCCAAGGACCAATGTTATTTCTATCATTAACAAATTGAGTACATTTGACATTATCAAAAAGATCACTTAGAGGCATGAGCATTAGGACATCATTCATACCGTTATCATATCATCTAGGCACCCATTTAGTTATTAGATCATATATTTGCATTACGAAAATCCAAAAACAAATACATTGATCACAGCATTTCCATCCATATATATTTAGTCATACATTCTAAGCATCAACATATGTAAATTATCATTCATTCATTTCATAATATTTGCATCAAAAAATACAAAAAGACATAGGTAACCATACATATCATACATCCATAGGAACATATAGAATTATTCATCATTAGGGTCATTTACTTATGCATTAACATCATTATCCATCCATCACATCATACATAGTGCATCTGAAAAACCCACAATAATAGCATGTAGACATTTTCATAAAACATCATATGATCATAACACATGTTGCATCCATAACACATAAATCATCATCATGAAACATCATATATCATGTATAATAGGAAATTAAATGCATCCATAATAAATCAATGCATAATAACACATAAGACTCATCATCATCATCGCTGCACATATATATCTCAAAATATGTCAAATGTATAAGGATATCTGGATGTAAGGAAATACATCATGAAAATGGTGGTAATATCATCAAGTATTAGTGTATACATCACAATGAAACATCAAGTATCAAAGCCCTATGTAGTACTGCTCCTAGACGATGCTGGAATCACCAGACCTATACCCCCTACTGCACTTGATGGACTTGCACTTGGATCCCTCCGATCTCCAGGAAATGGTTGTGTGACACCCACACTAATTGTTCGAGACTATGATCTGTCAAATCGGGACTACACAAAGCTCGCCCGCTACTTGGGAGGAACCAACTCATGATATCAATCTCTATAAAACTGGGCCTCTTGAGAGGTGCCACATATCTCCCTAAAATAATCTGAAGTCCCAGTAGTTGTCGTAGCCTGCTGCAATCTCTCAGTAATAAACTCTGCCTGGTCTGCTCGTCGTGTTAGTGCATCTCTCTTTGTGGTCAATACAGTAACTTGGTCTTGTCCCTATACCTACCCTTGGCCCTGCACCTATGCTAGTTGCTGTCAGACAACATCCCTCTTGGCTATCAATGTTTTTATCTTCCCCTGAGCCTATAGGAATTGTGCTTGTACCTGTGCTAGCAACTGGGTCTATGCCTGTAACTAGCCTTGTACCTATGTCAACTGCCCCTAAAAAGTTTGAACCTAGGCATGTAGGGAAGTGATCATCTAAGACTGTTGTTGCTACAAGGGTAAGCATATCTGAATGTGTTGCTACGATGCTACCACTAATGATCGCCTCCTACGAGGTACTTTGACATCAAGCCCAGGGTGGACACCACCTTCTCCATCTCCTCCACCACCATCATCACCCTCATCATCTCTATCATCATCATCGTCACCACCATCATCTCCACTCTCCCCCTCCTCCTCATCTTCACTACCTCTGCCTCATCTCCGTCTGGGTGGCCTATCCTCATCATCCTCTAACACTGGCACTAGCTCATCAGGCCTCGAAATCCTCAGAAATGGATGCTCAACAAAACATTGTGAGTACTCCTCACTCATGTGTCCCTCAACAATATCTGGAAGGTAATCCTAGATCACTGGTTGTAAATGAAGGTACTCATCACACACAACATCATAGGATAACGTAGGTCCCCACTCAGTCACATCTTGTTGTCTCCATGCATACATGGCTAATCCTTGAGGCATCCCTTGAACTCTGACATTCTATCTGAGCACCCTCTGCAACAAGAACCTCTCAATAATGTAAAGTGTCTACCTCATAAGATATCTGGCAATCATGAAATAGGGTACCTCCAAGTGATCCTTTGCCCATTTCTCACAATCTACATATGGATGCCAGATAATTGAATTCAGATCATCCAATACCCGTCTCCAGTACTCTAGTTTTCCTAGCTTATGTTGGAAAATTGCACCTACGTAACCATAAATGTAAGGCCTCCCAAATGGCCAAAATCTATCTTTCTTCGGCCGTGTCACTACAATATGCTCCCAAGCCTAGACCTGGAGTAATGTAACCCCTGTAGACAAACCGACTCCCCTGAGATATACCACCTGGTGCAAATTGTGATATTAGTGTGCAAGCATGCATGAACCCCAAGTAAAATAGGTCCCAAACTGTATCATTTGATCTAATGTTCGACCCCATCCAATGGAAAATCCCTTTTCCCTATTGTCGGGACATAAGAAGCCACCGACAAATCCCGCAAGCACGGAAGGAAAAGGGGCATATCTCACAAACATCTCCTGCCACATTATCCAATAGCCAACAATATGATCATCCTAGAAAATCTGGCGCAAGGCATCTGTACCTCCCTGCTCAGTGTGATCATAGGTTATAATGTCACCAACTACAGGAATTTGCAATATCCAGTAGACTTCCTCTAGTGTAACAGTCATCTCTCTGGTGGGCAGGTGAAAAGTGTTGTGGTTGCTATGCCATCTCTCAGCCAATGCATTCAACAATCCTCGATCAATCCTAATCTAGAGCATATCAATTAGAGAAGATAGACCACATTGCTCAATAATAGCTCTATCAACACAGGATGATTGTCGAATCATCTCCCAAATATGTGGGAATTGCTCTCAAGACTGAAGATTATCTAAATCCATCTCCTATCATTTTCAAAACATTGCAAATCAACAATATGATCCAACATTAATCAATTAAATCAAATCAGCAAAACGATCCAACATCAATCAATCAAATCAAATCAGAAAAACAATCAAACATCAATCAATCATCCCTTAAGTTCTAGTGAGATTTTCATCAAATCTCATCAACATCTGTTTTGAATCTCATCTATCATGAGGTCAAAACAACATCACCATTAGTGTATCTTTCCTATCATGATGTCACTAAATCATCTACTATATCATCAGTACCAGATCATTGGCTAACGCGATCACACATCACCAACTTCAAGGAGAAAAATAGAAAATCTTCAAATCTGCCATAGAAGCGCCATAACAGAGCTTCAATGTTCCAAAAGGGGCATATGCGTCATTCTAGGATGTGGAAGCACCATTCAATATGATGCACCAGAAGATTCCTCTGATGTGCTAGAGAATCTTTCTGATGTGCCATTTAGCGGATGTGTTGGAGAATTCCTCCTATGCGTTGAGGAATCCCGTAGAAGTGCCATTTATTAATTTTGACCTATTGAGCACCTAAAAGTGCCATTACAGGAGGTGGAAGCACTAGAAGTGAAAGAACCAAAATAGTCTATGGAAGCGCTAGAAGTGAAATAACCAAAATAGTCTATGGAAGCGCCATCAAATCTAGTTGAAGCGCTAAAACTATTGGTGAAAGCACCAAAAAATCTAGCCTAAGTGCCATTAATTTTTTTGAAATCGCCAAAACTTTTTTGCAATTTAAATTCGAAATTAAAAATGTGGAAAAAATATTTCAAACTCATAAGAAATTTTTTGAAATCCATACTGGAGGTTCGTATCTAGTTGGCCGATTGTGTCGCTGCACCCACTCGAATCCATGAGTTTCATGGGGGATTGCCATTTTGCTCAAATGCTAAGGAATGCTCTCTCACTTCAACAATTTTCAAAATCACAACATGCACAAATGACCCCTTTTTCACTTTTTACCTCTTAATAAGGGTAATTAAAAAGGTAATTTTGGTGGCATATTTTAATTTCTTTTAAAGAGCAATTAATTGGGGCAGCATAAATTTTTCAATATCGGGAGATAAATCTTTGGAATATCATCAAATCAAGATTTTATCATCATCATCATCACAAATTAGTGAAAATTTTCAAAAATCATCAAAAATATTTTATTATTACAAATTCCTCGATTTATCTACCGAGGGGGCATATAGTCATAATCTTTTGAAAATCACCATATGGGGCATCGTTAAAATTTTAGTAGCACTGGTAATTCTTTGAAGTAATGCTTGAACACATCACTTCAAAGAGGGGAAAAATGTATACACCCAAAAATTGATCTGGAGAATATTAATTAAATATTGATTATTTAATTAATGAAATCTTTATTCCTTTACTATATAAATAAATTGCAAATTTATTTACATAGTTCCTATTTTCTTAATTCCTCTTTTCTAATTCACCTTCTTCATGATTTAATTGAAATAAACAAATCTAAATAATTTGTTTTATTTTAATTGATTCCCTCTCATTAAATTTGAATTTTTAAATTTGGATTTGTCACATTTCTACATAATCTTCTAACTTCCTTCCACCTCATCCTCCAACTCACCATGTGTCACATGAAAATAATTATTCTTATTTTCTAAAATTGATATTTGCTCTCAACAATTTTAACCAAATTTGATGAGGGCACAACCCAATACACATAAAATAACCACAAACAAGAGAATAATTTTATTATTCAGAAAATGGAGCTTCTTACATGCAGAGGATCTCAAATCCCCAAGTTCTACAACACATGCAAGCTACAAAGCTATATAATAACCCTTTCACAATATGCGAGCTTGTCCCCAAAAGTTACCAAAAATACTAGAAACCCACCCATAAATAGAGCTCCTCTTTAGTTTTGAGCCAAAACAACATTAAAATTTGAGTTTACGCGGTTTGGCGCTGAAAATTACAATTTGAAGTTCAAGTTTCAAAAGAACATTTGCAATTGTATCTTCTAGAAAGTGCCAACTTCCGGGGCCATAACTTTTGATCCGGGGCTCTGATTCGCGAACCATTTGAACTGTTGGAAAGGTCTCAAAGTCAAGAACGGGCTCAAAATTTGCTACGTCTATTTCGGCAAGTTTCAAGGCCATTCGGAAGCTCTAAGTGCCTCAAATCCAACTCGGAAGATTTTCGGTGTAAATTTGGGAAACTAAAACTGCAATATCTTTCAACTCAGGAATAGAAAATAAAACCGAATTGGGAATTTCATTATGATGAAAAGGGTATCCAAAATGTAAAACATCTGAAAAATGATAAACTTGAAATTTAACTATTTTTGGTGATGCAAGATTGCCCTTACACCACTGGATGCTCCCTGCATCAAAATTTAGGACACATGGCTTCTTCCTTCAATTGATTATTTCCTACACTTGGTAAGATTGTTTTACTAAAAGGAACAATTGCCTTGTTTTCTCCATCCTTTTCATTTCTCACCATCGAATTCTCCAGATCAGATCCTCATCGTTCATTACTGCCAACTCACTTGATGCCTTGGTGAAATCTATAAATTGAGGCCCATTTACAACTTTTTCATAAGGAGCATTTGCATAACATTACTCTGCAAGAATTCATTCAAGCCTTTTGAGAGCTTAGTTTGCATTTTTAATTTAACATTTGGAATAGATTAGCAATTAGTTTAGAATCATGGCTCCTTTAGATGTTTCTTAGTTTAGGCAACATTTAGGATCATATCTATTTCATTTCCATTATTTTAATTCTGCATTGTATCATTTCCATATCACTTTATACACAATAATTCATTCATCATGTTAGCCAATCACATTATCCAGTTGAATCCTTTGATCATGTAGATGTAGATTTAGATTCTGCATTGTAGTTAAATAGGCTACTCATTTCTTAGGTGACATCCTAGTGATTAGTGTACAAATAAGATCTGAGAGCATAATTGCTAGGACATTTAAGAATAGAGGGAGATGGAATGTTTTTAAAAAACTATGTTATCAAATTATGCTTTGGTTAAGTTAGATTTCCTTATTGTAATACATTTCATCTAATTATGTGTTATGTTGTTAGTATAACTTGCACATTTTCTTACACACAATTACAATAATAATGTCTTTCTAGACCATATTTAAAACTCTAAGTTAACATATACCAAAGTAGCTTGATGTATCAACAACATAATCTCCCAACATAATCATTCTTTTAGACACATTTCATCTCTGTCAAAATCCTAGAGAACCTTGTACTATATCAACTCGATATATTCAAAGACAACTGATTATAAGTTATAACTATAGTGCTCCAAAATCTTCATGCTTCATATACCATGATTAGTAGATTCAAAAACTAACAGACTATAAGCTATAACTACAGTGCTCCAAAATGGTCATACTTTCAAACATTTCCAACTGATGAGCTATCTACCCCTTCCCCTTTGTGCATGGTTCGCTATGTTGATGGTGTTGATTGTGAATTTGTAGCTATGTTCATATCTGGTACTTGTGGGATTAGCCTAAATTGATGTGCCTTCCTGTTGCTTTCTTCAACTTGAGATTTTTTAGATTTGGCCACCTCTTTTTATTATTCCTCTCGAAGCTTCAAACCATATCATCTCCAACTTCAAAATGATGTCTAGTTATTGCTTTGTATAGATGACTTGATGAATTATACTCCAATGATGTCTTCAGTGCAGTGTATAAATTTTTGTAGCTAACCTTGTGATGTAGGTAATGCTTGGGAAAAATCCCACCTACATATGCTTCTCCTTTCTAGAAATTATACTTCTGGATGCACTTAAGTAATGTGTTATCTTACAAGAATACTTCCTTGATCACTAAGTTTGCAAGCTTAACCATATTCTGATAGTTTGGATTCAAATCCAACACATTTGAAACAAAGATTGAAACTAAATCTGAAGGAAAAATTAGTCTCTGTGATGAAGGAAGCATAATTTCTTCTCCTATCAAAGTCTTCAAACATTGATAAACCGGTTGGCAATCAATATTGAAGATATGTGAAAGGTGATCTCTTTCTAAAGCTTTGGAGAATGGAAACTCCCAGTCTTGGATTGAAAACAGAGCTCTGTGATTTGGTGGCAAAAACTCCATGATGCAATAACTGAGTGAATAAGTTTAATGTCCTCTGCACAACACACTTCCCAGAAAATGAGAATGAAGACAATCAGGTAGAAAAGAAATTTGTGAAAAACCTAGGGGCCCCTGCTCTATGCAGTATCCAGAGAAATGAATAATGATATTCTGAGAACTTTGTTAAACATAAAACTCCAAGCCAGTACAAATTTTCATCACAACATTGAGCCAACAATGACTAACAAAGAGTGAAAATATTACACATTGTAACTCTTAAAATTATATCAACTAGAATTTTCTCAAAGTGTACTACTAGAAACAATTAGAATGAACAACAAATTGTAAAGAATCCATCAACTGACACTTGTGAAAATAATTTAGCTTATATTCTTTTTTACCCGACAGCGCTGCTAGCGGAATGAAAAACCCAAATTTGTGTTTTTGTTGATCGCGCAACACTCGCAAAAGTATACCCCAAGCATTACACCATTCTAAGCTTAACTTTAACTTATTACGAGCTTGCCAATTGGCATCCGCCTTTGTGTATTGCATAGTTTCAATGCATCCTTCCACTTTAATAGGAATGGACCTCAAAGTGTTTCAAAAAAATAGAGCCAAATTAAAATCTGCCACATGCGAGACCACTTTCTTCCACATTTGAACCAACACAAAACCATGATTTTGCATGCCCCCAATTTTTTAGACTTGTAAAGACAATAATAAACAAGTGCCACGTAGTGGCTAGTACTTGCCTTTATACTATTTTAATTATAGTATTTTAGATTTAATAAAAATAAATGTAAGTTTTATTAATGTGAATAAAATTAGATATTTAGTTTATTAATTATAGTATTAACATAATGTTTAAAAATGTTACATAAATGTTAATTTTAATTAAAATTATCTAAATACTATATTAATCATGTAAATTATAAGATAATGAATGGCTGTATTCTAACTTAATGGAATAAAAAGGTAGTTACATGCATTTATATTAATATTGAAAACTATTAATTTTATCTTAATTATATTATATAAAAATCAATTATCATATATACAAATAATTATATATTAAAATTTGAAATATTATAAAGATATTAATATCAAACAAAATAAAAATCAAATCAAATGATAGTATAATATAATTACAAGAAAAAAATGATATTTATATAAATATAAATTTTTTCTAATAATTATGTTACATAATAATATATAAATAATAATATATAAATAATATAATATAAATTATATTAAATAATTTTTCAAATTATTTTATATTAAATAAATATAAATAAAATGAAATGATTATATAATGTAATTATAAGAAAGAATAATTATTATATAATGTATTCTTTTATCTATAATTATTCTAATCTTAATTTTAATTATAATAGTTTTAGAAATATAATAATTAATAATTAAGATTACAATTATAATTTGATTATAATAAATATTTCATTATAAATTATAAATTAGAAAAAAATTAAAATAGAGTACATAATACTATAAAAATGTTTATATTTATATTATAATTATTTTATTCTTAGATATTATGTGCCTATGTAATTTGTTGTAAAAAAATTAAATAGTAGTTATCAAGATTTGAATTCCTTTTACATTATTTTAATTAAAAATGATAAAAACCAATAAAATAATTCACTTCAAAAAAAAAAAGTCATTTGCCCTTTTACAACTAGAAATTGTACCATAAAATAGGAAGAAAAAAATATAAACTTGTTTGAACTAAGAAGAATGGTATTTAGCATTTACCTGCTTTAATTCTTTTTGAAAATGAGGATGCAAAAATGATTTAATTAAGCCATCCCACAGAGACAAAACAGCACGCCTCACCAGCGTTTAAGCCGTTGCGGTTGTAGGAAATTAGCAACTAAGTCCAAATAAACACGTTTTCTCCGGTATGGTGAAGATTTATTATTAATCCGAAATTTAATGTATAGGGAAAAAATAATAAACTTGGTTTTACGCAAAATAATAGTAAAATAATAAATTATAATAAATTTCATTTCTGCAAAATAATAGTTCATTTCTGAAAAATAGGCAAAATAATAGTTAACTTTCACTTTTCTTAAAAATTAGTCAATAACACACAAAACTTTTTAACCAATCATATTGACAATTTTTTTTTTTTTTTTTCAAACTACGTGACCCAGCGTAGCATCTCCCTGGCCTTGCCTTGGGCTAGGGTCTGAGAAGAATGTCAAGTTGGGGTCCGAGAGAGGCGAGCTAAGGCGAGACTAGTCCTCTGTGGTGGAAGACGAAAAATAATTTTTATAATTTATAAACTTAAATATTTTGCAAATTAGCTTTTATAAAATTGATTTTTTTTATTTTATTTTTTAAATTATTATTTTTGATTGGTTGAAAGTTAACTTATTAATAACTAATTAATTAAGAAAAACAAAAGTCATTGCAATAGTATTGCCTAACCGCAAGTACTAATAAGGTAATTTACATAAAAAAATGTTATTAAATTAAAAATTTACACAACAAATTTTGTATGGAGGATATTGCTAAAAGTAAATTATTTAACACATAATAAATTTTGTCATATTGCTAACAGGATTCAACTGTGTAGTTTTAGAGTCAAACTCATTGACCCATGTTTCATGAGTTGTGGTTCACAAGAACCCATCTCTCATGATAATGAATGGTCCACTTAGCACTCATTGCATCTAGGTGATGCTCACAAAAGTGAAGCATTAGGCCTTCACAAGAGGTTACCCATCCCATTATTGCTCCAACTCAAGTGCGTTTAACTAGAGAGTTTTCCCCAAAGTTAAGCCCACTTAGCTTGCAACCCCATTTGCAAAACCTTCATCAAGTGTTGTGCCTTATGAACCATCCATTATAGAGCCCCTTTAGCTCATCAATTGATAAGTAGGAGGTATTTTCCACAGCATGTCAAATTGTGATATTGCTGGGATGGGTGACCTCCTGTGAAGGCCCAGTGCTTCACCTCTATGAGCATCACCTAGATGCAATAAGTGCTAAGTGGACCATTCATTATTATGAGAGATGGGTTCTTGTGAACCACAACTCATGAAACATGGGTCAATGAGTTTGACTCGTAAAATATATGGTTGAATCCTGATAGCAATATCACAATATGACATGCTGTGGTAAATTCCTCCTACTTATCACATAATAAATTTAATGTGTTCTAATAAATATTTTAGATGGGAGAATAATTAGAAATCACATCTTTGGTTTACACAAAGTATATCAAGAGAAGCACAAGGAACAATGCAAGGTACAAGAAGTTTATCGATCCCACAACCAAGAGTGGTAAAGTGCCACCAGTGAATATAAGCATAGCCAGTCAAGGAACATGATGCTGCTAAGAGCACATGGGATTCCAATACAAATTCAACAAGACTCCTCAGCCTTTACCAAATAGCTCATGCCCTTGGTAGTTTTGGAACAGAATAAAACACAACAAAAAGTGATTTAGCTATGCATCGATTCCTATTCATTTTCTAAAACAAACAACAATCTCTTTACAATACTCTATGATCCTACAATAAACATTCAGAATAGTAGTAGTTATCCATTAAAAAGCTTTGTTCTTGTGCTCTAAATTCAACATAGAGGTCATGCATAATCTTAGATATTAAAACTCCTTGTCATAAAAATGAAATTTGCAGCGCATTAACCATTAAGTTCACAATTCTTTCATCTGCTGACATCTAAACCAAAGATGGATTTTAATATGGTTAGTTTTGAAATTTATCGACATTTAAAATTCATTATCCAATGGCTGAGTTGACTCCTACTTCCCAAAGACATACATTGATGAATATGTGGCTTGAAAATGAAAGAAAATTTGATATTTTCAAAAGGAAATATCTACTACCATATCAACAAACAATTTTTGTGCTGATATTATTTGGCACTAATATTACTTAGATTTTAATTCATTTTGTTTCTCCAAAATGATGTAGTATAAGAACAATAAAAGGGTAATTTGAGAACTAAAACAACTTACAAGAAGAAATACAATCCCCACGATAAAATTGAACTTAAAATTACATGAAAGAAGCTAGAATTGAATCCCCTCAACCTCTAGAAATTATGCTTGTGTGAATGTGTGGAGGAATTGGTTGTATTTGTGTATTAAGGGGATCAGGTACATGTTGTCCATTGTTTACTTGGAATCTGGTTCTCACAACCTCTAGGGAATGTAGCACAACAATAGTAGTAAATCTCTAAAATTCCCTCACTGTGGCATTCTCCCATTGCCATTCCTGGTGAATGTGAATGGAAGGATTTGTTCAACTGCCCTCTCCCTAATGTACTCACCTATAATTAATGGGGATTGTCTCAACTATCTTTTCTTCCCTTTTTCTTCTATAAAAAGTATAATTGTTGGAAAACTCCATTATGGGAACATAGTTAACATACCAGTCCCCGTACGCAAAACTTCCAATGAATCACTTACAAATAAAATAGCCATCTCTTTATTCATTTAATTCATGTAACCTAATTTGATTGGCATCCTCGTCCCTATCCTCGTACCAGTACCCTACATCTTGTGACAACTATGGCAAAAAGCCATACATTTTAATAGCATGCCCACCAACTCTTCCTATGCCCACTCCTCACCTACTCCCTTTTAATACGACCTTTGAGAAAAGTTTCACATGAAATTTTTGGTAATAACTCAAGTTGTCGATCCATCTGTGATCTAGGCTTCAATTAGATTTCAACCAAGGGGATAGCTTGTTCCAACTAATTATATTTCTATTATTATTATTATTATTATGTGGATATTCATCCATAGTCTTTCTATATCATATATCCTTGATAGTATTGGTTAGTAGATTAATTTTTACTATTTTCAATCAATAGTTCATACATTGAAGAGGTATAGTGAATTGTTACATTTTAAAAGTATCTCACTTAATGTTTATATAATTATTTTATGTTATATCGATTGATATATGTTATCTGGTGGTCATATTATATTATTATTGAAAATTAACACATACTTGATGCATACTTGATGTGTCATTTAATGACATTATATTTCATCCTTAACTCTAATTCTTTTAATACTTTTGCATTCAACCAACTAAAGGGGCACATATTATTCTTGGTGTTTATTTGTTACTATGGTTACATTAATTTAGTTAGGATATTCCAATTTCTTTGACAATTTGAAACAACCTCTTTTGGACTCAGGGTAACCTCAGTATCCTTTGTGTATTTATTTATATCAAATTTGGCATAATCTATGTTGAAGTAAAACAACATATTCTTATCTCAACCTTGGCCCCATGACCACACATGTGAAGGGTACATGCTTGATAATAAATAATTTGTCACCACTATTTCTATGCATAATGTAAAATAAGTCTAGATCATTTACATACCCATATTTACTTGTTTACCATTAAAGTAAGATAAAAAATTAAGTAAACCAAGTGAATCAAATGGTAAGGGTACTAAATAAATATGAACATCTCTTTTAATTCCCATGATTTGTTTATACAAGTTGCTATATAGATATCTATTGCACTATCTTTTTGTTGTAATGTTAATAACTCCCATGCTTGATCTCAAATGATGAAATGATTAACTAAATATAAAATTATTGTCAAGGATGAATATAGTAATATCATTAATCCTAATTATTGAAGTGATTCTCACCTTCCATTAATGATTAATATTTTTTGGTTTTATGTGCAAAAGTGCTTGAAGCTAAACACCTACAATCTTGGAAAGATTCTTTTATCAAACATGGTATTTCTATGTCTATCATGAGTAATACCTTCCACATGGATTATAAGATCGATGATCCCCATACTAATCATAAGTTTTGGGTTTCAGTGCATCTTAAACAAGTTCATGCAATTGATAGGGATAATGTTGAAAATGTTGAATACTCTAAATCTAAAAATATGTTAATTCAATGTTTCAACTAAAATATTTTTAATACATACATATAAAAAAGATGTTATAATACCCATCTAAGGTGGGACCTCACAAATGTTTGTAATAAAATTTCAGGGTCATAGTGTTCATACTATTTTCATTGGCCCTCCACCTGCCTATTACTCCACTACATCTATTGTCGAGGTATGTAACTAGTAAACAATTATAAATAGTATATGTGAATAGCATTGTTATATGAATGGTATTCTAATATCTAATTTTGGATGTTGAATAGGTTAATATTGGAGGTTTCACGACAACACCTACCAATGGCAGTGGAGTTCAAACCTTCACTCAGGTAATAGAATAAAGTGTTTAACTAATGAATTGTACAGTTTTATGGTATTTTTCCGCATCCAGGTCAAGGTATTAAAAAATTTGCTTAGATTTGCACCAGATATAATGTCTTAGAGGTCATTGAAATGCATGTTGATGATGATGCTTTGAAAGCTATTGATCATTATGATTGTCCTCATATTCTTTGGACTAAGATTTTGGAGATATATGGAGATCCTGATACTCCACCATTCCTTGATGATCATGATTGAGAATATAATGTGCTTCTTCATTCTTCAGACAAGATACCTTATGATGATAATGCTACCCAGGAGCTTACATATTTGGAATGCTTTGAATCTTCAAATGAGGATGTCAAGGGTTCTTTAGATGCTTCTTCTCCATCAAAGATAGTTGATGTACCTTCACCTTTAGTGATTCCTTGTCTAGTGTCATTGATTGAGCCTCCCATCACTTCTATTCAATAGGACATATTCAATTTTCCAAACATGGGATTATAGGATGGATTTGTTTCAAGTATTATAGACTTGGCTACCTCTAATGGTTTGGAGGACATTCTTGAGGGGATATCTCTCCTCTTTGTAGATTCTACTTTGGAGATTTTTCTTGAGTTTCCACATTCCATTATGTTGACCTTGATTGGGGATCCTGAACTTGGTGAGACTACCTTGGAGGCACTTGATTCCTCTTCAGAGATTTCATATATGAGGCTTCTTCTCTCCCATTCCATTATGGAGTTGGAGTTTCTTTAGCATCTACCATTGGATTTGCTTCTTCCTAGTGGAAGACATGTGGTTTGTCATCACTAGACACTCTTTTGGCTTCACACTCCTTTAGTGGTTTTGAGGAACCTTTGTAATGTGTCCCCTTTTAAGTGATCTTGTTTGAGTGTGTTAGCCTATTACTTAGACCCTTGTGGGCTAATTGTTTTGGTTAGAGGGTCAGTGGTATCTTCTGGAGAGTTTGTTCGTTCTCATCTTTTGTGATCAGGGATTGGCTCATTGCAAGCCTTGGTTGTACAGGAGTTGTCTGCTTCTGACGGCACTGAATTCTATTGAGTTTTGAGGAAGTTAGACTTACTTAAGTGATTTAAGTTATTATTTAACTTAAAGTATTCTTATAAAGTCAAATTGACTTTATTATTTTATATCACTTAAATAAGTTTGGAAAAAAAGGTGATTTAATTTTATATCACTAATACCTTTATGTGGGGGCCAAATATTAAATCTGAAACTATTGAAAAGGACTTGAGGTTATTTCAAAATATTTAAATGACCTAAAGTATGCCCTAATCCTTAGAAATTCACACCTCTTTGCTATATAAGGGTTTTAGGCAATGAGAAACTCATCTTTTGAATATTTCAACTTTGCCTTGGAGGTTTTTTTCCCTTGCTTTCATCCTGTGATCAGGTTTGCAGCAAATCCACCATTGGAGAACGAAATCTCTTCAGTGTGAGCACTTGTGAGGCTGTGAGAGATCAGCTGAATTAGTGCAATTTGAGAGAGCTTCATTCAGAAGTTCTATAGTGTCTTATCAGAATTTTGTGGGGTTTCTACATCAGCAACAGAGGGTTTGAGTGGATGATGTTCTTCCTTTCTTCATGGCAGGCATCATACTTCAATGGCTGTACCATCTGAGATGTTTTGGGCTTCTTTTTGCTTGAAAGGTGTGGCTGTTTGAGCTAGGGCGTACCAACTACATGGAGAAACGCCTTCCTTCTTGAGGGTTTCTCTTCACCATCATCAGCACTTGGCATCTACCTTTCATTTGCTCCAGTTTCTCAGTTGGATTTCATGCTTGTATCATTCTACACTTGATTATATCAGATTTTCATGTATAGACTGGCAAACTGGCTTCGTTTTTTAATTAAAAAACCTGGAGGCTTTCGGGTATGTTTATATGTTCTAAATCCATTGTTGAGCTTATTAAATACCTTCTACAATTTCAGTTTGATTAAATTTGCTCAAGTTTTCATTTTGTGAGCTTTTATATGATGCACACCTTCTCTTCTGTCTATAAATTTTCTCTAAAAAACTCAAAAACACAAATAGACTTAACAAAAAGACAGGGGTTTGAGCAATGAGCTAGCAAGGCTCATCACAGTGGTATCAGAGCGGTTTCCTGCCATCCTGTTGGGCATTGATCATGGCTACTTCAATTACTCAGAGGCAGTGGGACAAGAATATGGAGAAGCTGAAACAAAGTTTGAAAAAGTTGGATGAAAATCAGAAAGGGATAAATGAATTGATTTCAGATCCTGCAACCTTAGATAAAACAGCAAGGTTTATGGCATCCATCTTCAGGTCTACATCACAAAATAAAAATGAGATACATGAAGTCTCTACAGGTGGAGTATCCAGAAATCTTCACAATGAATTCTCAGCAGTTAGTGACCAGCATACAGCTGATCTTATGGAGGACAAAAATCAGACTTACATTGAAGTAGATGTTGGGCACAAGACACTTCAGGATGAGCAAGTGTTGTTTGAAGACAAACCAGTTGTATTAGAGCAGCCAAATGAAGATAAGGTTTCTTGTCATGCTTCATTAGGTGAGTCTAGCATTACTTCATCCTATCATGGTAAAGAATCAGATTGTGGTTCGATGAATGTTATTCATTCATGTGAGAGTCTATTGGAGGCCCAAGATATTAAGGTGGATGTGAAAGTTGATCCTTTACTTAGTGGAGCAGCCACTAGTGTTTTGTCTACATGTGATGAAGGAGACATTTTACAATGGCATGATGTCATTACGGATTTGTTTGAGGACAGCAGCTTAATGCCTCATCATTCTCATGAAATAGGAGCTTGTGATCATGAGCAAGCCAATGAGATAATATCATCCTTTGATGGAAGCCCTACATCCATTGGTGGACATGAAGATATCAAGCATAAGAAGACTGATTTTGTGTACTTTGGCATTGAAGAGATTAGAAGGTCTGAAATGTTGAATGAAGAGTGGTTGAGGAAGGCCAAGGAGGCTAGGTTAGTTGCTGCAAATGCAAAACAACGTCTTCAAGAGGTAAAGGAAAAAGTCAATCACCTAAACATAGCAAGACATAAAAGAATAGATGACCTTAGAAGGCTTTTAACTCAAAGAGAGGATGGATATGAATATGTACCTTGTTCTAATAATGATTCACCATGTGAGGTTGAAATTGTTCAAAGTTTGGAGACTCATTCTTCTAGGAGTTGCATATGGGATGACGATGGCGATCCAGTTTCTCTTCCTAGAGTAGATGGTATTCAGTATGATAATCCTCTCATCGAGTTAGATATCGCTCGCACTCAGGACATGAGCATTGATCATTGCGTTTGGGACCCTTCCAGTGTATTGGGATTTCAAATTAAGCTGGCAGAGGAGTTTTCGGAGGAGTACATGATGAGGCGTGCAGATAGTTCTACATTTGACCCTCACGATCTGGCAGCTATCTACTTGTTGCTTGGTGATTTAATCTTTTTAGACTCTTCATTGATCGATGGTTGTCCTACTTGGAGTTGGCATGATTTGCAGAGTTGGGATTTAGGAGCTTCATTGCTAGATGGTTGGTTTCATGGGTTGACAGGTTATGGTGACATCATGGGTTCCAGCTACAGACAGAGATGTTGTGTTGCGGATGCTTCCCGATATTCTTACTTTATTATGATGGATGGATGTGAGTACCGTTTATATTGGGATCCAGGTGGCGACATGATTGGTACTGTGTTTTGGATGAGTCCCATGCATTGGCTTCACCACTTTTGGCATGGTGAAGTTGAGATCAGTGTTGAGCAGCGGAAGACAGTTGATGATAGTAGGGACATTTCGCAGCACTATCCTTGGGATCCTGGTGGAGTGGTTGATCCTTTGCTGTTGAGATTGCTTGCGGTCAAGCAATTTCAGGGAGGGCGGATTGTAATGTCCCCCTTTTTAGCGTGATCTTGTTTTGAGTGTGTTAGCCTATTACTTAGACCCTTGTGGGCTAATTGTTTTGGTTAGAGGGTCAGTGGTATCTTCTGGAGAGTTTGTTCGTTCTCATCTTTTGTGATCAGGGATTGGCTCATTGCAGGCCTTGGTTGTACAGGAGTTGTCTGCTTCTGACGGCACTGAATTCTATTGAGTTTTGAGGAAGTTAGACTTACTTAAGTGATTTAAGTTATTATTTAACTTAAAGTATTCTTATAAAGTCAAATTGACTTTATTATTTTATATCACTTAAATAAGTTTGGAAAAAAAGGTGATTTAATTTTATATCACTAATACCTTTATGTGGGGGCCAAATATTAAATCTGAAACTATTGAAAAGGACTTGAGGTTATTTCAAAATATTTAAATAACCTAAAGTATGCCCTAATCCTTAGAAATTCACACCTCTTTGCTATATAAGGGTTTTAGGCAATGAGAAACTCATCTTTTGAATATTTCAACTTTGCCTTGGAGGTTTTTTCCCTTGCTTTCAGCCTGTGACCAGGTTTGCAGCAATCCACCATTGGAGAACGAAATCTCTTCAGTGTGAGCACTTGTGAAATTTGTGAGATGGTGAATTAGTGCAATTTGAAAGCCATTCAGGGAAGTTCTATAGTGTCATATCAAGGGAATTTGTGGGGTTTTCACATCAGCAGCGAGGTTTGAGTGGATGATGTTCTTCCTTTCTCTTCTGGGCATCATACCAATGGGTACCATGCAGAGATGTTTGGGCTCTTTTTTTTTGGCAGAAAGGTGTGGTGTTTGAGCTGACAACTACATGGAGAAGCATGCTCCTTCTTGAGGAGTTTCTCTTCACCATCATGACACTTGGCATCTACCTTTCATTTGCTCAGAGTTTCTCGGTTAGTTTCCTTCTTGTATCATTACACTTGATTATATCCAGTTTTTTCGTATGGTAGCCGTTTTTAATTAAAAACCTGACTTTCGGGTATGTTTTATATGTTCTCAAATCCATTTGTTGAGCTTATTAAATATTTTATACAATTCAGTTTGATTAAATTTGCTCAGGATGTTTTGTGACTTTTATAAGTACACACCTTCTCTTACTCTATAAATTTTCTCCTCCAAAGCACAAATAGACTTAACAAAAGGCGAGGGGTTTGAGCAGCCAAGGCTAACAAGGCTCATCACGGACACTTCATTTTGGGGGGGAAATCTAGTCTCCATCTATTCCTTCAATGGAGGGATCATTGTATTGCATTCTTTGGATCTTGTTCAACATCAATTTCCACATAGTCCTGGTTTGTCCCTTCTTCATTGATTGGACATGTACCTGATTTGATTGTGACATATTCATCTTACTTGGGCAAGGAGACAAATGATTAGTTTTTAGAGACATCATCATCATCATTCATCCTTCCTTCAATTCCTATTCGGAATGGTAAGCATTCCTGCAATTGTGCTTGGCTTTGTTTCTTCCAAAAGGGAGACAATTTGTTTATTGACATTGGATCATGTTTTTTCTTCAAGAACTTACCATTTTTGCAAGTGATTACACATTGTGGGGGCGCTACATAGTCTCTCTATTTCCCTCTTATGGGGGGGCTATTGATTATTGTACTCTTATGATGGATGTACCTCTTGGGAGGTATTGATGTTGATACCTCCATACATCACTTCCATTACTTGTACATGATTTGCATTATATCTCTTTTTTGGGGAGGAGTTTTATCCCATGAGGTTTTCTCCTTTTTCCCATTTGTAAGAGATTTCATTTTCATGTGTACATGGGTACCTAAATTGGCCTAGTAGTGGGGACCCATCATCTTTACATCATTTTCATAATAACTACACTCCCAAGTTGCACCTATGGGGGGGTGCTAGTGTGAATGGGATTATTTCCTAACTAGATATTAGTAGGACCTATTCATATCATTATTATAAGTTTACTTAGGAGTTAGTTTCCTAGGTGGAATTATAGAAACTAGTATTTAATGGGATCATATCTCATTAATAGGCATGTAGTTATCTAGGAATTTAATATTTCTCTCATGCATTTAATATTATGAATTAGGCATTTAATGATTGCAACTAAGGTTGTTATCCAACTACCTCTCTCCTTGCCTATATAAGCAAGGCTCTTGTACATTTGAAAATCATCTCAAAGATTCTAGATCAATATATTCAAGATCATTTGATCAATTTTTCTTCTTGCTCATGCTGCAACACTTTCTTATTCATGTGGATGGTATTATTTGTGGTTGATCCTTTGAAGTGTAGCTAGCTTCATTTGGGTTATTGTTCATATTTCCAACAATAACTACCTAAGAGCAGTTTCCAATTGAATTTGCTTGTCATGGCATTCCATGAGACCACATTTCATTGAGGCATTTTCTCAAACAATTCATTGCCTTATCTATGCTATGGGTGCTTGGGAAAAATCTATCAAAGAATAATAGTAGGCAATAGCATAGAAAAGGAAATGAATTGTTTGAAAAAGTGCCTCAAAGAAATGTGGTCTCATGGTGATCTCCATCACCATGAGACCTGTATATGTCTAAAAATGGTCATGATTAAGCTTGTTAATTAATTAAATAAAATTTATTTAATTAATTCCTCTAAAGTCATCTACATATAAATAAATTTAATTATTTATTTATATCGTTCATTTTTCCAATTCTTCTACCTTTAATTAAATTAATATTCATCTTTTCGCTTAATTAAATTAAATAAATTGTTATAATTTATTTACATTTAATTATCACTCTATCCCAAAAGTTTAAATATTTTAAATATTTAAATAATGGAATATCTTCTTCATCTCATCTTTTACCTTTCGCTTGATTAAATTAAATAAATTGTTATAATTTATTTACATTTAATTATCATTCTATTCTAAAGTTTAAATATTTTTGAATATTTAAATAATGGAATATTCTCCCTCCCATTTTCAAATCTTAAAATATTAAATATGTTATTTAATATTTTCCACCTCACTCTAATTTCATTTTTAAAACATAATTAAATAATTTATTTAATTATGTGGCTTTCCATTTTCGATTCCACTTCCCAAAATTCTAACTCATGCTAACTCACCCTTCTAAATTCGTATCTTATCTTTCGAAATGGAAGTTTTCCTTCGAAACTCAATGATGACATTCAAAGAGAAGGGAAACCTTCCATTCTTCTTTCCACTTTCAAAAATCTCCCGCCATCCATTCGAAACAAGCTTAATCCGGACCGTCGATCGATTCAGCCAATCAAACTCGTTCGAAAACTCTATAAAAGCACGTGCAAATCCAAGCCTTGGTTAATCATCCACATACATTCTGCATAATCACTCACATATGCACACTTCGTATACTCATTTACATAGCCATATTTTTCACCAGCTTTTGCATGCATATTAGTTTTAATATCATAGCAATATTTCTCATACTAGCATAGCTTTCTTGCATTTTGCATATTATGCATTTTTAGATTTTATCTCGTTCTTCATGCTGCCATTTTGTTGAGCTCTACCTACTGATCTGAGAGCCATTCGAAGCAACAAAACGCTGAAGTTAGAGGAGGATAAGACGATTTCGAGAAGCTGCTGTTACGGTTTGCGTATTTTGTTTCCCTTTTTCAGCTTTTTGATTTAATGTTTTATTAACATGTGTTTGATTTTTATTTAGATTTGATCAAATTTTCTCACACACAATAAATAACAATTTATTTAATTTAAGGTAGAAGAATTTGGAAGATGAACGATATAAATAAATAATTAAATTTATTTATATGTAGATGACATTAGAGGAATTAATTAAATAAATCATATTTAATTAATTAACAAGCTTAATCATGACCATTTTTAGACATATACAGTTGCTTTCCTCTTTTCTTTCTCATTTGCTAGGTCTACCTATAGCTTTTCAATTTGAGTCTACAACCTTTTTTTCTCTCTATCTTGCTTCAACAATGATGTGTACACCAATTCATTGTTCTTCTTTGATACATTAATTTAGTCAATATTTTTGAGCTCAAAAAAATCCAATTGAAAATTGCTCACCTCGAATTCAGATGGAGCCATCTGATTTGCTGGTTTTTTTGAACTGTGGGAACAAGAATTGTGTACTCCATGATTTCTTTACTTGTTTTAAATGTGGGTAATACCATGGTTGTTGCAGGCTCTGAAGTTAGAGAAAACACATTCTCCATCAGTTGCTTCTTTTCTTTTTTATTCAATTCTAATTTCTTTTTAAACTCTTCAATGTAATCAAAACCTGGGGATGCAAGAACAATGGAATGATTGAATGGAGAAGGAATAGGAGTACTTGCAGTTGCTAATGATGTCGCAGCCATACTAACTGGCATTGGGGGAGTTCCTGGAAATAACTCCTTTGTGGTGGATCCATTGGTAGTGTGACTTGGAGTTGGACCTATCAAAATCCTTTGCCTCTTCTATATGACTTGATCGCCTAGTGTTTCTGTGGTATATTGTGTTGTCCTCTTGTGTGTAATTTGTTGTTGTAGCACATGTTGACCACTACTAGTACTAATACCCATACCATTGCCACTAGAGGCAATGCCAGTTGCACTAATCCCTCCACCATGGGCATGTCCTAGTTGTGATTGTGTCGGACCATGAGGATGAGGATTTGAACTTGAAGCTCTAACAAATTGACCTATATACCCTAGGTCTACTTTTTCACCTCCAACCCTAAGTCCATATTTATCAACTAGTTTTCTATGCTCTACATCTATTACCATCCAAGGGCCTTCTCTTTGGGACCCCAAAGGACCATCTTCATAACCCATTTTTTCAGCTATGGATGCTCATGTAGTAAATGCTTCTTTTGTGGCCTCACTTAAACCAAGTTTGAAATTGACATGAATTTCTTCTTGAATATCATCATCACTTTATTCATCTTCTTGTTCATTTAGATGCTCTATATTTCATAATTTTCTAAACTCAATATCTTCTTCGTTATCTCCATACTCTACAAGAGCTCCTTGATCACCTAGGTCCTTCCTCATAGACTAAAAGGTAGTAATTTTTTATCGTGACCAATTTTTTTCTGTAACTTCCTTCTCTAGAGAATCTGGCATTTTTACTCTACTAGATAGTTTATGAATTTTTTCATAAAAATTGTTGTACAGGTCTTCTAATTGTCTTTTGATGCAATGCCATAATTTCTGCTAACAATTGTTCAAAAGAAATACCATTCTTAGCAACAATTTTCTCCATTGCTACTTTGACCTCATCCCAAGAATCCTTGTTTCTCAAGTTTTCAAGCAAGGGTTTACTTTGATGTTGAATTCTACTTCCAACATTCTTATTGAGCACAATCATTGATTTAATGGTGTCAAATGGATCATATTGCCAGTGACATATAGCATCAAAATCAAAAAAATTCAAAAGATCATGTGCCACACTAAATGCTTTTCTCTCGAATGTCATCCCTCCACATGAAAAAGTTAAAGAAGGAAATAAAGTCTTCTTCCCCTGATTGCTAAAGTGTCTTTCATCAGTACTCTGCATCTGCCTTACATATTCCAATTCAAAAACCATTTTTGTCACATGGATTGGAAGTTTGTATGGTTTTACTTCCAATCCATAAAATCTTAGCACAATATATTCTTCCATTAAGTACCAATCAACCAATTGTATTTCTTTTCCTAGTTGAATGTGGTTTCTACATGACATAGGCAATCTAGGCATTGGAGTAAAATTAGTCTACAAAATGACTGTAGTTCCTTCAAGAATCATGCATTCTTATAACAGTGGTCCATTCATATACTGGAGCCATTTTCTTTTGCTCAGGATTACTATTATCATAGGGTTGAATCTGAAGCTTGCTGGTCTAAAAGATTCCTCTGAATTTGAATAGAAAAAGATAGCACAAGTAGGTTGTGAACCTAAATGTCTTGGTGGAACCTCCTTTAATCATTAAAAATTGTTTATGCATGGATTCTACAACATTCTCAATAAAATTATATTTAGCATGTGGAACACCATAATGGATATTATACACCATTTCAAGGAGGCATGCACCCACTTCCAAATTGCTATCCAGTCCAAGGAAAAATGCTAGCATGGAAATAGTATCCTGAACCCATGGTTTAAAAATATCCAAATCATAAGGAGGCTTATGACCACCTTTCAATTTGTTTCTATCCTAAACTATTCTATTTAAGAAAGATTTTTTCTCCATTTCATCCACTTCTTCATAATCACTAGCAAGCTTTTCTAGGTCAATGTGGACATTTCCAAAATTTTCAGTTGTAAACCCCAAGCCCAACACTTTTCCAAGTTCTTTTGCATTAATGGATAACAATTCTTCTTTTCTATCTTTATTAACAATTGCTCTTTTGTTATCATCATAATTTAGGGCACAAGCCATGATAAATTCTAGGCAAGGGAAAACCTCATGTAACATCATGTGCCCTAATCCAGTAACCCACAATGCATTGATACTATTAACTTGCAATTGCATTTTCTTTGCAACCTTATTCTCAGATGAAAATCTAAGTTCTGAGGTATTCCTACCATAGGTTTCAAGATCATAAATATCATGGTATTCATCAATGAAACCTAGGGTTTTATACAATTTTGCATAATGTATTTTTTTTATCTAACATTGCTCTAGTGGTATTGGTGGTAGACATGCTAATACAATCAACAATATGAAATTTTTGAATTCCCTATTACTCCTTAATTTTTCTTAATTATTAAGCCTCTTAACCCTAAACCTAAACTTCAAATTTTGACAAAATAAGATTTTAAGAAACATCAAGTGATGAAATGTAGCATAAGAATTCTTTAACTAACCCAGATTTTGAATTTTGATTCTTGAAGTTGAAACTACGTTGAAGCTTGAAACTGGGTTACTGGAATGGCTTTGTTGGAAGTGGAACCGTGGAACCCAGAACAGGGTGGTGCACTACAATGAGCAAACTAAATGACATTGAAACATCTACTCATTACTTATGGACTACACAGTACACAATTAGGTAGTACAATGTACATGGCTGACAAAATTTTAAACAAGCCATTAAAAACAATGATTTACTCCTGCATTGACAAAAAATTCTAAACCATTGATCTCTATTAATCTAATAGTTATAGGGTGATTCTAGAGGTTTAAGTTCGCAAGCGTAGCGCTCTATGTATTTCATTCTGGAATGCAACTACAACCATACATCAAATGTTCATCGAATGGTTGAGTAATTTATGATATAAATAATAAACATAAAACATGTGTTTTAAATTTTCTTTAAATTTTCTTTAAAGTTTAATGTGCTAGGATTGACATCAAGGCCAAGGGTCCAAAAAATTAACATTTCAAAGGACTTAATAAAATGAATTACAATGTCACATTAATAGCACATTGCACAACCATTTATTTTATTACATTTGAATTACAATATCACATTATTACATAGTACAAATGAAAATGTAAGTGCAAGCACCAAGCTTCTGTTGGACCGCTGGTGAAAAGTTGAAAATGCAAATGTGATACATGTATCTCTGAAAATAAATGGAACTTGCCGGGTCAACCATGAGCTCTGAAAATAAACACATGGGACTTGTTGAGTCAACCATATGCTCTGAAAATAAATGTATGGGGAAAGGGGGCCCGATCAAACTGGGGAAATGGGAGCCATGAAGATACAAAATGTACTTAGCCCCTTTCAAAACTAGACTGATGCAGAAGATGAGGGCTAGTAAAACTTCTCCCATTCAGAAGATGAGCACTGAAATTAAATGCATGGGAATTGCTTGAGAAACCATGCAGACAATGAGGGGTAGTAAAACTGCTCCCATCTTCTACTTTCAACCTCCATGCATTGGGATATGACTTATGTCCATCAGAGCTCCTCATCCTGGTTCAAAACCTATCTAAGAAGTCAGGTGAACCAAATCAACTTCTTTCCAATTCCACCTATTCTAAACTTGAAGGAAATTGGTCTTTTACTCTGTAACTACATAATTGGAGGCAGGAGGATTTAGAGCATCCCCAATAATACCACATCATCTTCTTCATGAATCCTTATTAATTTATTAACCCTACAAAATGAAAACCCTTATGACCATTAAAAAAATGATTTTAGTTGTGCTCACTATCCTTATTTATGGGCCAAAAGTGTCACCAAAAGTGCCACTACCAACTTGGTACCTTGTACACCTCACGCGTGTCACATGTGAGCTATGAGGTTGTGTATAATTACTACTGACTAATTAGTAATAATTGTGATTCGCACAAACCAAAAATCCAAATTAATCGGTACCTCAAGCTGGCTACATGCAAAGTTGCAAATTGTAGCTTAAGCTGACAAGATGTCAATTGTCAAAATTGGCAGTGCCACACAAGCTATTGATTATCAAAATCACTGGATTATTGACATCATCATTTATGATTCTACAGTACTTCATGCAATTTTCAATATAAAGCTATGCAATCAATCACTCTAGCTATTCATATGGTATTAATCCTCACCGCCACCCAGTACCACAACCAAATTGAAATTTTCAATATAATAAATGAAAGGTAGAGTACTTCAATGCATTGAAAAGAGAGAATTAAATGTCTCATTTTAACTTAATGATTATCAATTTCCTAGCTAATAAGTCACAATAAATTTTGCTCACTTATGATCAGAACTATATGTTGATTTATGAAACCAATCATTAATAAAATCTCAACCATTGATTTCTAAAAATCTAATGGTTCTACTGTTATTCTGGAGGTTTCAATTCAAAAGTATAGTACTTCAAGGATTTACTTTTGAAATGCATCTATAACCATCCATCGAAAATTCATTGAACAGGTCCCTC
Source organism: Sequoia sempervirens (assembly GCA_007258455.2). Classification (NCBI taxonomy): domain Eukaryota; kingdom Viridiplantae; phylum Streptophyta; class Pinopsida; order Cupressales; family Cupressaceae; genus Sequoia; species Sequoia sempervirens. Next base: position 243,711,175 of record VDFB02271358.1, on the reverse strand, counting down.
TTTTAAAACAAACTTTATGCAAGCGCATAATTTAAAATGGGGACATCGCTAGGTTGACGAGACTCAACCCTTAGGATTAAAGAGTTAAGATTTAAGGCTTTGTCATAAAATATTTTGGTCTGACTTAGGCAATATTAAACGGTAAACAAGAGTAGGATGACCGATAGACCTAAATAATTAATAAAATCTCAACCATTGATTCCTGAAAAATCTAATGGTTCTAGTGTAATTCTGGATGTTTCAAATTGCAAATCTAGTGCTTGAGAGATATACTTCCATAATGAAACTACAACCGTCCATCAAAAATTCATGAAACAGTCATGGTCCATAATGTCGCGTGGTCGCTGAAACTTGGAACCTTAGAACCAAAGTCTGAAGTTTCAAAGTTTTTGAAACCTCCAACCCACCGACTACAAAGATGACCAAGAGAGACTTGCAACTAAGGTTAGGAAAATTTGCACTGACACTTTGCCTCTGCATTTTTTTATTAGTTTGATATTATGTTTAAATCGCCAATTTTTTTTTCTTAATCATTTGAAAATAGGTTTAATTCGCCAATGAATTTTATTTTTTAGTTTGAAAAAAAGTTTTAATCGCCAACAAAATTATTATTTTTTGTTTGAAAATAGGTTTAATTCACCAATTGAAATATTTTATTGGTTTGAAAATAGATTTTAATCACCAATGGAAAATTTTTAGTGGTTTTACAAAAAAAATCATTTCGCCAGGATTTTCCACAGACTTCTAGCAATTAGAAATGATTCGCCAATGGACTCTTTTTTTACGAAAAATGAAAAAATTTGCCACTAAAATTAATATTTTTATCAGGAAATATAAAAGATTTTCCAGGATTTTACACCTTCATCGAGGGGGGGTTTCTTAAGGTTTTCCCTACCTAATAGCATCAACAATGGTTTGCATCCTAGATGCAAACATCCTCACAGGTGGTGCAATACATTCTTCATTTTGAATAATGTTGATTTGATCTTGGATGGTTCTAACATTGGCATTGATTTGTGCTTGCAAGTGAGAAACATCGATTTCAGGTGGTGGAGGTGGGGGGTTTTGAGGTGGAGTGGGTGGAGGTGGAGGTGAAAGTGGTGGAGATGGATGGAATGGAGGTGGATTACAAATATCATTGAATCGATCCATGTGATCTCTAAGATATAAGTGAACTTGCATTAGATTTGTAATTTCAAAATGTAAGATACATGTGTAGGAAATACCCTTAAACCATTCAATATAAATGGCCTAATTGAATACAAATGATAAAATATGTAAGCCTCATTTATGTCTAAGGCATGTTACTTGAATGAAAAAATAATTAACTATTAATATAGGACAATTTATGAATGCTATAGGGTTTACGGTTTAGAGTTTAGGATTTATATTTTAGGGTAATAGGATGGCTCAAGGGGATCTATGTAGTAAGGTCCTAGTACAAAATGACATGGATTTTAAGTGAATAGAATTTGGTGAAGATTCCCAAGGCAACCAAATTTCATTAAGGTCCAAGGCAACTTCACCAAATTTTATTCACTTGAGCCATGTCATTTTGTCCTAGGAATTTACTAGACATAGATCCCCTCAAGCCATCCTATCACCCTAAACTATAAATTGATCAACCTAGATCATGGAATCTCATTCATATTATAATCTTGCATGATCTTATTATTGTTAAATTTGGTTGCCTTGGGCAACTTCACCAAATTTTGAGAACTTATTTGATCCCCTTAAGAAATGTCATAGTAGGACCCCTTAAGACACCCTAAAGTATGGCTTAAGGGGATCTATGTAGTAAGGTCCTAATACAAAATGAAATGGCTAAGTGAATAAAATTTGGTGAAGATGCCCAAGGCAACCAAAATTCATTAAGGTCCTAGGCAACTTCACCAAATTTTATTCACTTGAGCCATGTCAGTTTGTCCTAGGACCTTAGTAGACATAAGTCCCCTTAAGCCATCCTATCACCCTAAACCGTAAATTGATCAACCTAGATCATGATTTATCTCATTCATATTATAATCTTGCACAATCTTATTATTGTTAAATTTGGTTGCCTTGGGCAACTTCACCAAATTTTGAGAACTTATTTGATCCCCTTAAGAAATGTCATATTGGGACCCCCTTAAGACATTGATTTATGGTTTAGGGTGATAGGATGGTGATGCAATGATAGAGGAAGAAAATCATTCTCACAAACTAATTTAACAAAACTCAACCAATTCTTTCATGTCCATTCAATTAGGACTTTTTTCCCTTCACAAAACTCATAATTTCATGACACCAAATTGAGTTCAAAACAAAAAACCACTTGTGGAATCCTTAAACACCTTAAAAAACTTCCAAATGTTTGACTCAAATTCAATCTTCAACACAAGCAACTTAAAACTAAAAACATTTCAAAGTAATTTGTCCCAAAACAACATTTAGGTCTTTTCTAGATCACACCAACAACCAACTATACAAACCCAAGAACATTTACCTTTATCAATAGCATCAACATGTGAAAAACTCTTGCCCAACCATATTATTGTTAGAAACCAAGATCACCTGCATGCAATCAATCACCTATCACATGCAAAAGACATGCAGAACCAAAGAAGATGTTCTTTAAACCTCAAAGTAAAAAATGCATTATTGAGAATCATACTCCTGCCCAACCATATTATACCATTCACCAACCTTTATTCTTGTTAATTCATTTGACACCCCATTCAAACCCTTCAATTTTTGTATCCAAAATTGAACTGTTACAACACTGTCATGAAATATCAGTACACCAATGAACATAAAACCATAAAACCTTCACTGAGAAGGCTCTAAATACATCCATACAACCTCTTGGAACATTTACACCCAAGTAAAGTGCCTTTTTCTTCATCAAAACATAGAATAACCACTGGTCACTATCAAACTAAGGCTGTCATAACTTTGTGTTAACATGCTAGGATGTCAAATACATTCAAAAACTCATAGTTTCTTCAATCACTATTTATAAAATGGGTCATAACTCATGCTAGCAACCTTTACAAACAATAAGGATAAAAAAGAATACCTGTTCCATAGTCAAAAATTTCCCAATCTTCTCTAAACTCTACAATTACCAATCATTGTAACAATGTTATAGTCCTAGGGTTTCTCTCTTTCATAAGTATAGTTATTCAGGTCCACAACTTTAAATTATGAAACTACATGCCAAAAAACACAACTTCACACCAATTTCAAAGTGATTCTAATGGTGGAACTAAAAGAAACTTAATTTTAAGTGTCCTCTGTTTACCTTAGGCCAGGGTATTGTCAATTTTCTAAAAAGCCACAATAACTTTTACAAATCTGAACCAAATTGCATGAAAAAAATTCAAATGGAAGGTGATTGATTAATTCATCACTTACAAATGTCCAAATTTTATTCCATGCCCGTACAAGGCCGTACAACCATAGAAAACAAAAAATTTATGAGGAAAAAATGCATAAAACAATGATTTCATTTATTCAAATTCTTCTCTTCAATCACCCACGAGTTACAAAATGGATTCAAGGAATTTTAAAAGGAAATACAACATGACTCTTTAGGTTTCAAATACCTTTGAATGAATTGGAACAAGGTGACTCTTCACCTTCCCTCATTTTTACATCTTTTGCAATTTTTACAATAGTGACAACTTTTTGAATACATTGGCATCTTTTACATTTTTTGCAAAATTTGACTCAAATGACCTTATAATAACCTAGACATATCAGAAATGACCCAAATAACCTTATTAAAAGGTAAAAAACTTCAAAATTTGATCAATCTTCAAAAATTTCACCATGGAAGCATGAGGTTGTCAAGATGCTTCTGCATCAGATGGCTTAAGGGGATCTATGTCTAGTGAGGTCCTAGGACAAAATGACATGGCTCAAGTGAAAAAAAATTGGTGTTAGTTGCCCAAGGCAACCAAATTTCATTAAGGGCCTAGGAAAAAATCATGGCTTTATGATTTAGGGTTTAGGGTTTAGATTTTAGAGTTTAGGGTTTAGGGTAATAGGATGGCTTAAGGGGATCTATGTAGTAAGGTCTTATGACAAAATGACATGGCTTAAGGGAATAAAATTTGGTGGAGTTTCCTAAGGAAACCAAATTTCATTTTAAGGTCCTAGGACAAAATGAATGCTTTAGTGTTAAGGGTTTAGATTTTAGAGTTCAGGGTTTAGGGTTTAGGGTTTAGGGAACTTAGGGTGAAGTTTGGGTGGCCCTTGGAATAATGGACTTACAAGTTAGTGACTAGTTTATGAATATTTTTTATTTTATGAATAGATTGACTATTTTTGTAATAGAAACACATAATTATGTATTATTAAGATTGAGTTTGATGTATATTTTAATTGGATATTTTTTTAATTGAATATAAGATTATTATTATTATTTTTTTTCATTAATATTTCCCACTTAAATGAATTTTATGACATAAAATGTATAATATAAAATTAGTTAATGTTGGATCAAGTATTTTATTTTTGATTGTTTGGAATTGAAAGAACCTAAAAGAAAGAAAAGAAACATATTTAGATTCTTTTAGTGTCTAGGTAACTAGTGCAAATTGAGATTTTAGACTAAACTAGAAGCCCAATTAACAACTAATTGAGTAGAATGAGGGTTAAGATTGTCAAAAAGCAAGAGGCAACACATGCAAACAAGAAATGGATAAAATTTTCTAACTAAATTTGCAAACAAACATTGATAAAATTTATGAATTGTAACTATTCTTTAACATATTGTTTTCTAATCTAATTATAATTTAACATTGAAAGTAAGGTTTAACATATTGTTTTCTCCATACAATACAAATGAAATTTAACATTTAAGCAATGCAAATGAATTCTTTCCATTATAAAATATTCTTGAGCTCAAAATCAGGGTTTTCAAATGCAAAATTATTTGTTCAATTTCAATTTAGGGTTTTAGCAATTTTTTTTGTTTCAATTCAATTTAGGGTTTCAATCTAAGAAATTAGGGTTTTTAATACAATTTTTTTGTTTCATTTCAAACTAGAGTTTTCAAACCAATTTTTTGTTTGGATTTCAATTTAGGGTTTCAAAAGCTTGATTAGGGTTTTCAAATGCAATTTTTTTATTTCATTTCAATTTAGGGTTTTGAAATACTTTTTGTTTCCTTTAGATTAGGGTTTTCAAATGCAATTTTTTTTGGTTTGATTGAACAATTTAGGTTGCAAAACCTAAATTTTGTTTTTAAAATACAATTTAAGGTTCATTTTTTCTTTTCTATTCAATATCTTTAGGTTTCATTGCATTTTTTCATCTATTTCTACAAATCATTGTTTCTACAATTACACAAAATAAAATGCTTAAAATGATAAATAAATTGGAAAAAAACATGCCAAAATATATTCTTGTATTAAAAATTTCAATAAAAAAAAGAAAAAAATTGGGGGTGGAGGCGTACCTAGAGGTCATTAAACAATCATTTTTTCCCATGTCAATTCAGGATCTCATGCAGAGCAGAATGAGTTTCGTTTGTTTTAAAAAAAATAAATACCATCTTAAAATAGGATCCCAATTATTACAAAATGAGATCCCAATTTTTACAAATTAGGATCTCATTTTGTAATAATCTGGATCCTATTTCGCGACTGTCGGTTTAGGACACTTTAACAAATGAGATCCCGATTTTTAAAAAGTGGGGTCCCATTTGGAATTTAGGCTCAGGATCCCGAAGCTAAATGGGGTCCCGATTTTTAAAAATTGGTATCTCGTTTATGAAAATTAGGATCTCGTTTTTGCAATGCCAATTTCATTTTTTTGGTTAAGGTAAAAACTTCCACATTTCATGGACTCAACTTTGTGCACTTACCCATATATGGTTGAAGATTTTTTATTTTTTTAATCTCTTTTCAAAATGTCACAACAATCAAAATCGATATTGCATTGACATGTCTAGATCTGCATTTTGTAAGTAATCTTTTAAGACTAAAATCAAAATAAAATATTGTTTCATGCATTATAATCATTTCCAACTCAGTGGACGATTAAAGTCAGATCTCTGAGGTTTCCCAAATTGACCTTATGACGTGGAATGATGCTAATTGGTAATTTTAATTCAGATTTGATTATGTTGGAACTTATGTTAGGACATGAAATTGTGAGGTACATGACTAAGGTCAATAGGCAACTAGAGAGGGTTTCTTTGATAGAGTTTATGAATAAGGTTCTTCTTTTTTAAGTGTTAAAATATAATCCAATAAGAGAAAATAAAGCTTCTATAGGAAAGAAGTAAATTACCTAATAAGATGGGTAAGTTGATATTAGGTGAACTTTATTTGTTATAATACACCAAACATAATTTTAATAATAGTTGTTTGAAAGTGTTGGCGTAAATAAAGTCTTGTACCTATTTTATTCATTACTAGGGGACTTATTTACATGTGTTAAGTTTACTTAGGTCCTAGGAAGGAATCTTTCTAGATGGTGTTAGTTGTCATTAGTTGTTATCTTATCTTTTGACAACTACTACATGTGACCTAGGTAGTTGTGATTATTTGTCTCATGTCATATGATTAAAACACTTGTCATAATCCTAACATCTTGTATCTCACCTTGGCTATATAACCAAGTGGTCTCTACTACATTGTACATCGCAATCATATAATTGAATCATAATTGATAAGAATACAGTTTATTCTTGTCACATTCTATTCTCTCTCTTTGTGCTTTCCAATTGTTCTCAAGATCTTGGCAGTCATTACCAATTCTAACATAAAGGATTGCTCCTTGTAGGAAAAACAACTCTCCTAGCTAAGAGAAGGTGGGTGATAGAGATCAATGTACTTTTTGGGAGTGAACTTAGCAGAGTTAGGAGTATAGTGAAAGGACTATGGCACTAGGTAGAAGATAAAGTGTTTGAAAATAGTGGAATAATAGTTAAGACATTATTATTTGAAACAAGTTCATCTAATCACTTTTTATCCCATTCCAAAAATATGACCGATTGATTTCAAAGTTTCAATCTATGATAAAAATGGGAAATCTTAATCTAAACCGAAACCAAAAAACCAAATATAATTTCCAACAGAGCTAATCAAATGTAAGAATTGAAATTGGCACTAAGTTCATAGCAAGTACAAAAAACAAAAGCTCAAATCAAAATCTGATACTAAATGTGTGCATCTGAGATTAAAGTTGAATGGTTGGAAAAATGTTCATGACATCCTTAACTTCCCCAAAATTCTTACATGGATAAACAATTGGGAATGAGTTGCATGAAGATAAAACACATATTAAATTAGACAATTACCAAATCCTCTTTTCAATGCTAACAACAAATACTCAATAAAACACAGGTATAGCAAAAGTTTAATTTCAAAAATAAAGGAATACATGTAAAATAAGAGAAAAAATGTATCAAAGGTGTGTGCTACACCTAATCGATATTCATCTGGTGAAGCTTAAAACAAGATCAAATTTCAACTGCAAAGGAATTCTATTGTAGGAGACTCCATAATTTGGTATAGGATAGTAAATTCTAGGATGAGCTAATATTTATGGACAAGGTGAGCAAAGAAAAGTAGGTAGAGGTTAGTGATAAGCTCAACAATGAAAGCGACTATAAATTAAGGGAAAAATATTCTAGAAATCAGGAAGAACTCATTCATACTTAAACTGAGAAGAAATCAATTATGGAAGAGGTAAATGAAAAAATAATTGACTGGAAGTGTTTTACCGGTGGATGCAAATGGTTTAATGACGATTTGAAGGTAGTTTAACTATGTGAGATTAGTTTTTAGGTAATTTATGGTCTAGTGATGTAGAGCATCTACCATAAATCACAAACCACCAAGGGTACTCAGACCCAAACCAAAACTGAGAAGATCAATTAGCAAATCACCAAATAAACTCTCTTTTCTTGCAACAAAATCCACTCATTTACACTTGAAATTACAAGGCTACCAATAAGCCAAATCACCAAATTAGTATTCCAGACCCTTATTAGAGTAAAATACAACTTAACCATCATAAAATTGACTGAACCAAAAAAATAACACCATTGGAAAACACTGTACCAACCAAACCATTCACTATTCACCAAATTACCCTTTGTTTCAATAAGGCATAAAGACTACAAATCATCCATTCTGTATTCCAAGCTCTACCAAACTTTAACACACCTTTAAACATCTTGTTTTGACTAAATCAAAAGGAACACCATATTAGTAGATCCCAAATCAATCCACTTGATCAACTTGCATACCAAGATACTTTGATTCCACTATGCTAGAAAGCATCAAAACATCAAAATCTACAAATCTTCCTTTCTAACCCTTTTCCAAACCTAGAGACATCATAAACAACATCATTTAGGCATATAAAACCAAATTCCATCACTTACAACACTATTTGTATAGAATCACATCTTCTTGCAGTCAATTCACAAATTTTCTATTAGTATTGCAACATAACCTAAACGGGTGTATCTCACAAACCACACTGAAACTCCAAAATCTAAGCACATTCTTGGGAACCCATTATTGCCAATTAAACATAATTCAAAATGAGATAATGTTTCCATGAAAATATTTACTAGAAACTTGACTGTATGCAACAAATTGTACTTAATTAGGTCATTTTTGTGAAGCAAGTAACTCCCAAACAACTCCAAACCCTTAAATAACCTTGGACATCATTGAGTTAGGTCACAAAACCTCATATTCATTCACTTTTATAGATTAAAAGTCTCAATATAGCATCATCTATCAAAACCCTCATTCAAGCACAAATTTACATCAAGCAAACAAGGGTTTATTGAAACCAGTCCTTCCAAACCTCAAGCCACCTTGAAAGCACTTCAAACACCTTGGGATATTCTTGCACATGATATCCAAACTGATTTCCAACCTCAAATACTTTAGCTTTATCAAAACCTAACTTGTAACCACCAACTTTCAAAGGAAAAACACATAGTTTATGTTAAATGTAGCCCAAAAACCTTGCACCATAACTTTCCCTGCATCCAAAAACATTCCATTCCACTGATATAATTAACCTCCATTGGTGGAATGGTGGTTTAAAACTCAAGAGACTCTCAAAACCCCTGTCTTAGGGGTTACAAACAATTATAAGAAATATCTCTACAACCAACCCTTAAATTCACTTAGATATTCTAAAAATCATTTTATTTGAAGAGTTTAAACCTTATTGAATTCAAAGCAATAGAAAAAAAAGCTTGAAGATGTTGTACAAACCCAAAAATATGGAAAATCACAAAGAAGGCATTGATTCAAAAAAAACAAGTTACTCTTTATTACAAAAATTGGTTACAAGATTCAAAGTCTACCTTTTTCTTTCCTTTTCCATGCTTTATAATGATGTTTACATCAGTTAAACTAACTTCCTATTCAACTTCATCGACCTAACCTTCCCTTTTCCCACTTGACTCTTCATATTCTTTCTCTTTTTGCATTTTTTTCACTTTTCCCAATTTGACAACTTTGCAAATTTTTCAAGTTTTATACTTTTCATCATTTTGACCACCTAGAGACCTATTAGGGACTCAAATACATTGGAATTGACCTCAACATGACTCTTTTACATGCTTTTACATTTGAAAACTCAAATTTTACAATTTTTCCTTTTGAAGGCATTCAGTGAACAAGGTGCTCCTGCACCATCTGACAAGTCCAGAGGTTATTATTTTATAATTTTTATTATAAAAATATTTATTAATTTAGAATATTTTCAAAGATAGAATGTAGTTGTTTTTAATTTTTAATTTTTTTAACAACATTATTTTGAATATTTTATTTTTTATATGAATTTAGAAAATTATTTGAATTGTAATAGTGAACTCAAGATTTTTCATTGATTATTAATAATTATCATTATTTTATATTAATATATATCTTTTTTTTTAACTAAGAGCACGGGGCCCATATATATATATATATATAAAGGATTACAATATAATTATATATCTATTTTTAGGGATTTTTAATAGCCAAATAACAGATTTTGCAATACATTTTGAAACAGAAAAGGCTCTTTGTTAGCCAAATTACAAACTTAGCCAAACAAAAAAGACTACAATAGAGGCTCTTTGATAGCCAGATTGATCAATATTTGGAGTAAGTAAAATATGTAGGAGTAACAAAACCAGACTATAAACCCAAATAACCACATATAACAAATTAGCAAGACAACAAAAAACAACACCCAAGATTACTCCATTTGTACAGCTGGAATAATATATATCATTTTATATTATTTATTATTAAAAACATATTACTTTAGAATATTTTCAGAGAGATTATAATTGTTATTAATTTCTATAATGTTTTTAACAAATATGAATTTATAAACTTATTGGAAGAGAAAATTTAAGATTTTGACTTTTATTATTGTAGACACCTAAAATATTCCCTAGGTCTATTCATCATCACTAAACCTATCACCTAATTCCTCATTGAACAATATCATCACCTAGGCCTACATCCCATCATCTAATCACATATCTCTTTCACATAAATTCCATCACTTAAATTAAATAATCATATTATTTAACTTATAATTTTTTCAAGAATGGAAAGATTGAAGGTTGTTGGAATCAAGGAACAGTGAGAGGGGGGGTGAATCAGTGTTCTGCAAAATTTAACTTTATTAACCAGATCTTTAAACCACTTATAGCATTGAACCAAAAGAAAGATGCAAGAACACAAAGCAATCAACCGCAACACCATAACACAAGGATTTTTATGTGGAAACCCTATTAGGGGAAAAACCACGGTGGAAGGCCAATCCACAATATGAGTATACTCAAAATGAGTGTTTACAAATGGGAATGCACATGCATTTAGGCAGACTGCCTAGAGCTCACTGCTCAAATACAATAGGCTTACTTCCCAAAAGAAGACTCACTATCTTACAGTCATAGATAGATAATCTAGAGTGGGTGAACTATGAAATTAGCATCTGCTAATGCCTAAGTATAGTTCTGGTTAAGCACATTAATCACATTCTTCACACTCTTTCTGATTCTGCTCTTGAAACTCTATTTGCTCTAATTCGAATCCCAATCTTTATTCTATGCAAGTGAAACTGTGCACAATCGATCTATATTCTTTCTAACTTTTGCATCTTATTGCAACACACACCAAAATGATATGAGTAATCACTTATATATATCCACAACAAGAGATTACATCAACCATATGTCGGCTTCAACAAAATATAAAACTTGTACAAATTGTTGGCTCAATCCATAAACAATTTTCAATGCGCACCAACCAATGTTGGCGACAACATAGTGAGAACCCAAAACAACATCCTTGAACATGAAGCACCTCCAAAAATTATTCCTCAAAGATTCACAACATGCTACAATTACTTAGTCGACCTTTCTGCACTATTAGACTAAAAATTGATAAACCAGATCTTCTAACTTGCACACCAATCAATACGATGCTCTATGTTTCAAGGATAACATAGTTCATACATAAAAAGACCTTCCCTAAGATCCAAAACTCAAAATGATAACAAGAAATAGCATATGAATGAATATACACAATTCTGTTGGATGCTTTGTTCTAGCTTGATAGTTAACACATATCTTCAATCTAACTTCTGGTACGAGAAAATACTAAAGTATAGATAGGATTACTAACTAGGGTTGCCATCAATGACAACACCCAATGACTCGTGCAGTGTCTCTTGCCAACAAAGGTGTTGTCATTGATGTCAACTAGTCAATTGGTTATCAACTGATTGTTGTTGTCATTAGTGTCATAGATATAGGTTGTTGGTTGTATATGTTGAGGATATTGAGAAAATTGTAAAGAAGATATGTTGTAAGTGTTCTGTGGTTGCTCTAGGTTTTTCTCTAGATTTTCTCCTATATTTGTATGGTTTAGATATGTTGATCATGGTTGTTGGAAGATGCTATATCCAAATTTTTAGCTTTTGATTCATTATACAGTGCGAGTTGTGTTGTGGTTTTCTGTGTTTCTAGTTGAAGTCTGGGAGAAATTTTTTTAGTCTAGATTTCTCTTTGATGAATTCTTATGACTTGTACGGTTCTAGATTTGAGTTTCCTTGTTGCATTGAATATAATTTCAACATCTAGCAAGTTTGTGCTTAATGGTTCTATGTGGTTTACATTGGTTTGACTAACCTTGTGTTGGACACTACTTTCGAAGTTGATGAAGTGTGTTGGATCTATGTGGGTCCTTATGAAGCATGTGTTTGAGTCACCCTCATTCTAATTCCACACTAGGATTTTTTGGCACCGACCTAATTAAATTTTGAATTTGGATGGTCGACTTTGGATATGTTTCAAAGTTGAAGATGGTATAAACACATGATGAGTTAATGATGGAATATATACAAGAGCAAAGAAGAGAGATAAGTGAAAAATAAAAGAGAAGATAGATGCGACATTGATGCTATATAGTGAGTGTGTGTAATGCGAGTGAGGCAGATTAGAGCAAATCCTTAATGTCACATTTTTGGAAGTAGTGAGCTAAAGGTGAACTTTATCATTCATGCATGCTTGCGAGTGATTGTGGTGGAATCCTTTGTTGCATTGAGATTGTCTTCCCTCTATAACAAGTCTTCTTTGTCTTCTTTGTATCTCTGTGGTAGTGAGCCCTTTGTGTTGTTAGCCCTATTGGACAATGAGTCCTTGTTCTAGAAAGTGAGTCCTTATTTTGGCAATGAGCCTTGTTTCATGGGAAATGAGCCTTTTGTAATTGGTTTTAATATTCTCTATAGTGTGAGTTAATCCTCACTGTGGTTTTTCCACATAAATATGGTGTTATTTTGTTTGTGTTGGATTTAAGTTTATGCATTGGCATTTGATGATTAATCATTTAAGAAGTGTTAAGAGTTAGTTCCCGTGATTGAGCTAAAAGATTAAATATGTGACAACTGATTCACCCCCTCTTAGTTGTACTGTTCAACAATTGGTATCAGAGCTTGGTTCCTTGGTGAAGAGCTTAATCACTTGAGGAAGTCTGGAATAGCTAGAAAAATTATTTATGAGTATTTGAGGTTTTATGGGACTAATTATGCTATCTAGAAAATATGGATTAAAGAATATCTAGAGTGTTATGGATATGATGTGGAGAAAGCTTACAAAAATCCTTACAATCCTCCTGCTAATGGTTTGAGTACGCCTGAAGAGATCAAAGAACATGAAGTAAATAATAAGGTGAAGTACATCTTGAAGAATAGTTTGGTACATTCTAAGTTGATTAAAGTTCAGAATTTGAAGATTGCTAAGGAAGTCTAGGATGCTTTGGAAAGAGTGCATGAAGGTGATGAAAGAGTTAAAGAGGAAAAATTGTAGAATTTGGAGACATAGTTTGAGCTTCTACATATGTTTGAAGATGAGAATGTTAAAGCCTATGTGTTAGATTTTGTGAGAAGCAAGAACCGAGCCAGGATCTGATGTCAATCATAGATCACATGCAACTTCACTCAATAGATGATCGAAGATCAAAATAGCAGAATGAAGAGAAATCTGAAATGAGAGAAAAAATAGAGACAAGGCAAGAGAAATTGCAGAATACTCTCAATACTCCCATGAAACAATCACCGAACTAGTTGAACTAGTGAAAGTGAGAGGAGAGTGCTCAATATATAGAAAAATAAGGGCAAATACATCCAAGAGGTGCATTAACTCCTATACCCATAAAAGGTGGGAGGTTATCACCTACTTGGTAAATGACAAAACATGTGGCATAACCTCCTTAGGTGAAGATAAAGAGGAGGTGACACATAAAGCAAAAATAAGGTGAGAAACCCAACTACCCCATAACCTACCTAGGTAGAAAAAAAATAGTGGTTATGAGAGGTGGCACAACAAGCCAAAAAAGGATGTGTAACTCAACTACCCATGTGTGAGGAGAGAGTGACACATGTAGCTGATCTATTTCACCACGTGTCCTTGTATTAACCACACCTAATAAACCTAAGCAAGCTTAAATAATATGTGTAGGAAGAAAAAAATACCCCTAACATAAGGAAAATAAAAAACCTACACTAACACTATGTACAGAGATTTGATGAGATAGTGGTCAGAATGTGAGGACTTGGCACTACTATAGATGAAACCACTATTGTAAAGAAGATTCTCAGAACTCTTCTTGATGCTTATAGTGAGAAGTTGTGTGCTATTGAGTAGAGTATAGATTATAAAACCTACACTAAATATTTGTTGTTGGGATTTTTGACATCTTATGAGATGAGTAAGCCTAGTCTAAGGAATGGATGTAAATCAAAGACTTCTTTTAAGGAGAAAAAATTTGAAGATCCGAATGAAGAAGAATTTGACGAAATAGACGCTAACTTCGTATGAAGGATGAGGAAATGATCTGGTAAGTATGAAGGTAAGTTTCCCTTTAAATGCTTTAGTTGTGAAGAAATAGGTCATTATGCTGCAAAGTGTCTAGAAAGAGCTAGGAGGAATAAACAAAGATATGAGAAAGAAAAGAAAGGAAAGAATATTAATAAAGCATACTATGTGAATGAGAATGCTAGTATATTTGATGAAGATTCTGAGCATGAATATTTTAATGACAATGAATGCTTGTTCTTGTAAATTAAGGATGAACCTAATTCTACTAATTCTAAAAAACATGTAAAAGAAAGCCCTCCGAAGAAGGAGAAAAATGAAGGTACGTCTATCTTTTCCATACATGCTAAATAAGAAAAGAATTATTGGGTAGTTGATAGTGGTTTCCCACATCACATGACCAATGATAAAAGTAAGTTTTTTAAGCTTTAAAAATATGATTGAGGCTCGGTTATGTTTGGAGATGATACTGGTGCTAAAATTTGTGGGATAAATTCAATAAGTTTTGATGGAAAGCATAATACTGATGATGTCTACTATGCTAAGGGTTTAAGGCATAATCTCTTGAGTGTTGGTCAGATGTACAGTAAGGGATATGATCTTGTGTTCAAGGATGAAAGATGTGAGATCTGGAAAGGATCCAGAACATTGATTGTTGTAGGAATTTTTTTTGAAGGAAACATCTATCAACTTAAGGGTGCTAATGGACAATGCTTTATGACTCAGTTTAATGACAGTTGGTAATGGCATAGGAGAATGTGTCACATGAATTTTGATAACTTGGTGAGGATTAGTGTTGCTCAGGCTGTGAGAGATTTACCAAGAATTACAAAGCCTGTTAATTCTATATGGAAAAATTGTTGGTTTGGAAAACAAGCAAGAAATCATTATAGATCAAAGGAACAATCTACTATTGGACTACTGGATTTAGTTCATACAGATCTCTGTGGTCTGACAAGAGTGAGAAGTCTACTTGGTGAAAGGTACTTTATGCTTTTAATTGATGATTATTCTAGATATACATGGGTTACATTTCTTAGAGAGAAACCATATGCATTAGATAGATTCAAGACATTCAAAGCTATGGTTGAAAATGAAGTAAACTTGAAGATAAAATGCTTAAGGTCTGATAGAGGTGGAGAATTCACCTCCCATGAGTTTAATATGTTTTGTGAAGTGCATGGAATAAAGAGATAGTTATCTACCCCGAGAACTCCTCAGCAGAATGGAGTTGTTGAAAGGAAAAACATAATAGTTCAAGAGGCTACTAGATCAATGATTACTGAGGATGGTTTACTGGACATTTATTGGAAAGAAGCTATTCACACTGTTGTTTATGTATTCAATCAAGTTCAAGCAAGAGAAAACAATACAAAGACTTCCTATGAGCTATGGAATCTGAAGAATTACTACTGCTAAGTATTTCAGAAGAGATGAAGAAACTTTGGTGAATAATTCTATTGACATTGATGGATATGAATTTGATGAACTTGATCACGTAATAATTGAAGAGATTATGGAAGAATAGGAAAAGGATGATCAAGAAGAGAAGAATGAATATAATGAAAGAGAAGAATATTCTCTGGTGATGTCCCCTAAGACACCTATATATGTACAAAAGAATCATTCAGAAAATTAGATTATTGGTGACAAGAAAAAATGAGTATTAACTAGAAGCAAAGTTGTTGAAGTGAATTTGTGTTTACTTTCTGAGATTGAACCAAAGAGTGTAAGTGAAGCTTGTAAAGATGAAAATTGGATGGAAGCCATGAAAGAAGAACTGATGTAGATTGAGAAGAATTAAACTTGGGAATTGGTCCAAGATCGGTAGATATAAACATCATTGGATCGAAGTGGGTGCTCAAAAATAAGTTGAATGAGAATGGAGAAGTTGCTAGAAACAAAGAAAGGCTTGTGTATAAAGGTTACTCACAAGTAGAAGGCATATATTTTCAGGAAATTTTTTCTCCAATAGCAAGAATGGAAGGTATAAGGATGTTCCTAGCATTTTATGCTCATAAAGATTTTAAGGTCTATCAGATGGATGTCAAGTCAACATTTTTGAATGGTGAGCTAGAAGAAGTCTACATGGAACAATGAAAAGGATTTCAATTGATAGATCAACCAGATATGGTGTGCATATTAAAGAAAGCTTTAAACATGTACTTGATTAAGCAAGGTTTCAACAAAGGTACGGTGGATAGTAATCTGTATTTTAAGATTGTAAATGATAAAATATTGATTATAGTTGTGTATGTTGATGACATTATCTTTGGAGGAAATGAAAATATGTGCAAGATTTTTGCAGAAGAGATGCATAAATAATTTGAAATGTCTATGTTTGGAGAGATGAATTTCTTTCTTGGGCTATAGATCAATCAAAAAAAGAAGGGAATTTTCATTCATAGTCTAAGTATGTGAGAGAAATGTTGAAGAAGTTTGGGATGGATGGTTCCAAACCGATATGTACTCCTATGGTGACTAGTTGCAAATTGGGTAAAGATGATGATTGACCTAAGGCTAATCAGAGAAAATATAGATCTATGATTGGTGGACTATTATATTTGACTACTACTAGATGGGATATTATGCATGTTGTCTATCTTGTGGCTAGATTTCAAGAAAATCCTAAGGAAAGACATGTTGCTGTTATCAAAAGAATTTTTAGATTCTTGAATGGCACTCTAGATTATGGATTATGGTATCCTAGAGATACTAAATTTACTTTAAGTGCTTATACAGGTACATATTGGGTTGGATGTGTAGATGACAAAAAGAGTACAAGTGGTGGTGCATTCTTTATTGGATGTAGATTGGTGACATGGTTGAGTAAAAAGAAAGATTCAATCTACTTGTCTATTGTTGAAGCTGAGTATATTGTTGTTGCATCTTGTTGTACACAAGTTCTATGGATGAAACAAACATTGAAACAAACATTGAAGGTGGCGTATGAGCCCCAAATCACTAGATTTGGAACACACAACCTCAAACATTGAATTATGATTTTTCATTTGTTAAATGTTGGGATTATCCTCAAAAAAATACATTTAATAAGGCTTGTGGATGCAAAATAGGACCAAATAAGGCATAAAGAAGCCTAGTTTTAACAAGGAAGCCCCAAACAAGTGTGAAAATGTAAAGAGATACATTTTCCTACACCATATTTAGCCCCTGCTTTAGTGAGAGGAGGAACTTGCTTCAAACTCACACTAAAGTAGATGAACTCGCATCAAGAGGGGTCCAAGTGTACCAATGTGGATGGTATAGAATGACAAAGATCAAGGGGGTGGTCAAGCCCCTAGGATCCAAGATCCTACGTCAAACCAACATAAGCACAAAAGGGAACGCACAAGGTGTATGATATGTAGTATCAAGATACACAAACATACAATGTCAAAGACATAAAGAAGAAAGAAAAGGAAAAAGAGGGGTGGATGAAGCCTTGACTATTTGTCCAACACAATGTGGATCTGATCTAAGTTTTTTGTCCAAATAATGTTTACAAGTGGAACACAATGTCCACTATACAAACCAAATGTGCACTCACAAGGGCTACTGAAACCTCAGGCCATCCACTAGGTGAGCCCCTAGAGACACATACACACACAAATGATATGTGCTCACACATATGAGCAAGTGGCTATGGGAAATTCATTCCTAAGTTTGTCTTACCATACGTACTAACCATACTAAAGCTATACCTTAACTTTGATAAGGAACCACCAAATGAAAATTTGAGCTTATGAACAACATGCAAGTAAAAATTTGTTTAAAGGGACTTTTCTTAGTTCATGTAAGGTCTCTTCTTACGGAACATCGTGCCTAATATCTCAAAGAGAGGAAAATTCAAAGAAATATTATGCTCTTGGAGGAAATCAAACCTAATGACACCACTAAGAAAATGACGCATTGCAAGAATAAAGAAAATCGCACAGTGAAACATGAGTTTTGATGTATGCCCCCACTTTAAAAGTGATTGATAACACCATTGGTGTGAGAAATTACTTTAAAGTAGAAGAAGACATCAGAGCTTATTCAACAAGCCCTATTCCAAGTCAGATGTTCCCAAATGAAACTACATCATGGATAAGGGATTGTCCCCAAAATGAAACAACTAAAGATAATTCAGTACATCACATGTGACCCAACTTAAGGCATGTTGTCCACATCCCAAACTTGCTCTTATATATACATGGAAGGCAATCAACTAGCACAAAGAGTCAATGATATGTGTCATATGAGGACAAGGTTACCTAACTCCTTTTCCCGACTTAGTGCAAGACAAGGATGAGCCGAAATGATTGATGAGAAACTTGAAAATTAGTATCAATTAGAGGAATAAGGTACTTCAACACAAGGAAGAGCACCACAATCCTTAAGATGTTGAATTTTATTACCCAAAGTCTTACATTCATTAGTAGAATGACCATGAACTCTATGATATGCACTAAATGAACTTTTGTTGTACCATTTTTTCGTGTTCTTGGAGGGAGAGATATCAAGTGATCTTGGAGGAGTCTTGACAAGATAATAACCAATACCATTAGTCATTTCTTGCATATTAGGCTCTATAGGGACACAAATACCTTGTTCTCTAGCACCAGATCCTTTTCCACTATACCCAAGTTGTTTCATAAGTTCATAACCTTTTCCATAAATATTTTTCATTTCATTTTGATTCATTGGTTTCTCATAATCAACTTCATCAAAGATTGTTGTGTCATTTGTTTCTTCTTCTAAAGTGGTTGAAGTGGATGCTTTCAAATCTTGTACATTGACATTACCACTTTTTCTTTTCATGCTTTTTTGTTATGATCTTTAGTTTCCCATCAAATCTAGGTGTGAAATCGAAGGAACCCCAATCATCTTCTAATAAATTTGTGGCTTCTTCAATATGCTTATGTTTCTCTTTCTCTTGCACGGGTTCCACTTGTATAGTTGGTGTCAATGTTTTTAAAGGATTTTCCTTGTCTTTTTCAAGTTGTAAAACACTATAAGGCTCAAGATTGGCTTCGATCATATGTATTTTGTTGTTGTATATATATCTCATTTTATGATGCAGATTTGAAGGCATTGCATGCATCTTGTGAATCAATGGTCTTCCTAAAAGGAGGTTGTATGAAAGATCATGAGGCATAACATGGATCAGGGTTTGTAATGTAACTTTGTCAACTTTAATAGGTAGTGTAATCACACCAAGCAGTTGTTTTCCTACGTCATCAAACCCACCAATAGATAAAGAGGAAAATTGAATTCTTGATTTATCTATGCCAAGTTTATCCAAAAGGGTTACACTACACACATTAAGAGCCAAGCCATTTTCAACAAGGGTTTGCTTTATCCCTATCCTATTGTAGTTAGCTATTATCATGAAAGTTGACTGAAGTTAGAACTTGAATTTGGGTTGTCACTGTAGACACATAAAATGTCCTGATTGATACTGGATATCTGATTCTGATCAACTAACACCGTTTCTTATAAAATAATCTCAAATTGGTTAATTAATTGAATAATCAACATTATTTAATTAAAATCAGCAAATTCAACTATTAATCAAATAATTAAATTTATTGATTAATTCACCTTTCTTCTAATTAGTTTTCATCAAATTTAATTAAATCCCCCTAAGTCTTCTTATTTGATTAAAATCAATTAAGTAAAATACCCCAAACCCCCTAACCTCTTCCAATTAATTAATTTTTAATTATTTAATCCTATATCACCTTCTAATCATCATCAATCAAATCCTCTAGCTTTTAACTCTTTAAGAGTTAAATCAACCATGATCAACTAACCGGGTTACACATAAAATCAATTTCTTCTATTTGTCTAATTCTTCAATTATCCTCACAAAGGCATATTCCAAGGTTTATTCCTCTTAACAACCTCTCATTTAATTTCCCTCCAAAGGTTTTCAAAAACCTACCACATCCTCTTACATTTGCAATAAATTCTCTTACAACCTTTCAAATCCTCTTACATCCTCTCAAATCTCATTCAATTCCTCTTACACCATTTTTAAATTCTCAACCAACAACATTTACTTCTCTCCCATCCTCCTCCACTCACACATTTCCCAAAATGTGCTCAAACTTCCTCCAATAGAATTGTGACACTTGACACATTCTCATTGGCTCTCAATTTATCCCTCATTCACCAATTTACTCCATTCTTCAACACTTGGATTCTATAAATAGAGGCATACTTTTCACAATATGGATACACAACTTCATGCATTTCCATTATAGTCATTTGAGTTGATAGCTTTCAATATTTTCATCATTTTCAAGTAATTTAGCTAGATTATAGTCAATTTTACACTTAGATCATCTACACTTCATCAAGCTTATCAAAGGGATTGGGAAAGGGATTATTTCCACATCAAAGGAGCACCAATCCCCCTATGGGATGGGGGTTTAGCTGATTTTATTTAGATTACATGCTTTATTTTGTTCAATTTCTGGTTATTTCATGTTTTATAGTGATTTTGGTTAAAGAATTTCATATGGAACATTGGATTTTCTTTCTAACATTTTTGACACTTGTTTGTTTGACACCATGTGGTTGTTGGATGTTGTGGTTGTAATTGATGTCAACACTATTAGCATTAATTCATTTGAAGATGTATATGTCGAGGATATTGATAAAATTGTAATAAATGAGTTGCAAGTTGTTAGTGGTGAAGTGATGATCAATATGGTGGTATGTTCTGTACGTTGATGATTAGAGGTTGTGGACTAAAGGTTTTTTTGTTGAGTGTATCTAGTTTATCCACATCGAGTTTCAAAGATCCGCATAAATATTTGATTGAGTTATGAAGATTTTCATTCTAATAGTTTTTATGTTTCTTTAGTTTGTGTTCCTGATTGAAGATGAGGCTATTTCAGTTATCTCAATTGTTGTGGATGATAATCTATTGGTTCATGATGCTTGTAGATGTTTCTAGATTGTGCTCTATCTTTTTTGCACATCCGCATAAATCATTGTGCTCATGGTTGGCGATTTTCTCTTGCATGTTGATATTTTTCTTGTTCCTGGCCGACAAGGTGTTGAAGCATGTTGTGGATCTTTGAGGAGAATTTAATTAAAGTGTTTTCATGTTAGAGATGTTGTTTTGGGTCCTCACTAAGTTTTTTTTGACTTTGGTTGATTCACATTGTTAATCTTTAATGTTTTGGGCTGACAATTTATATTCATTTTAGTATTTTTATTGAGGCCAACATAAAGGGATGAAATCTATTGTTGTGGATATATAAGAGCAATTGTAGAGTTACGAATGTATGCTAGTGGATGCTCACATGTGTATGTGTGAATAATGTTCTAAATCATTTGAAGGAAAAGTAGAGTGTGAAAAAAAGTGAAGAAGTGTGTCGAAAAGTGAAGTATTGTGCATGCACTTAATTGGAACTGTAACCAAGCATTGCAGATGCTATTTTCTCAGTTCAAATCCTTGCAGATGGTTTTAATTTGAATCTCTTTGTAAGAAAGTGTGTCTTCCTTTGTATTTAAGCAGTGAGCTCTAGGAAGTGTGCTTGAATGCATGTACATTCCCCATATTTCATCTTCTTATACTTTTAATAGGGTATAAGCTTGTGGACTAACCTCCACCATGGTTTTTCCCCTAATAGGGTTTCCACGTAAAAAATATTGGTGTTATATGTGTTTCTGATTTGTTGTTAATCTTCTTTTTCATGATTAATAATCAGATATGAGAATAAGGTTAATAAGTTTAATAAGTCTTGAAGTTTTGGGACAACCGATTCACCCTCTCCTCTCAATTGTTTTCCCTTGTTTTTCCAACAATTGGTATTAGAGCAGGTTCATTGGAAGAAGTTTAACAACTAAAGGTGATCCGGGATGGTAAGTTACAAGAAGGATAGTCTAAGATTTGATGGAACAAATTACTCTTTGTGGAAGACTCAAATGGAGTGCCATCTGAGATGAATTGGTGAACCCTACTGTATCATACAAGTAATATGTATATTATTCCACAGAATGGTCCTACTACTTTTGCGGAGATCAAAGATGTTGAGTATAATATCTAGGCTAAGGAAGCTTTGTTGAGTGCTTTGACTGATTCAGAGATGACAAATGTTATGAATTTGAAGAATGCTTACTAGATCTGGAAAAAGTTGGAAACCTTGTATGAAGGTGATGCTAATGTGAAGATTGCTAAGTTGCAGAGTTTGAAAGGGAAATATGAAAGGTTGAGGATGGGTGATGATGAGAAAATTAATACTTTCATGCAAAGAGTGAATGAACTTATGTGTGGTATTAAATGTGCTGGTGGAAAGATAGACGAATCTGAGATTGTTGCTAAAGTGCTTAGATCCCTTCCTGATTCTTACAAAGTCAAAGCTAGTGCCATTGAAGAGCTCAAGATTGTAACAAACATAACCAGAAATACAATGGTTGGTAAGTTGACTGCTTTTGAATTGAACAAATTTGGTGATGCCCTTCCTAAGGTCGAATCTGCATTCAAAGCTACTAATTCCGGAAGAGATAGATAGAGATATGATCCAGGTGAGAGTTTATCTAGAAAGACATTCAAGTATGAGGATGAAATTAGACAGATTGAAGAAGAAGAAAGAGAGTTAGAAGAGCTAGAAGCACTTATTGTCAAAAGAGTACCGAGAGGAAAAGGTAAGTATGAAGGAAAGTTTCCTCTTAAATGTTTTTCTTGCAATAAGATAGGTCATTTTGCATCAAGGTGTCCAGAAAGAGCTCCTAAACCAAGACATAACAAGCCTATATTTTAGAAGAAGTGTTACTATGTTGTTGTTGAAGGCGTGACAGATGATGAATTTGACAAAGGAAATAGAAGTGATGATGAATGGGTATTTATTGCTGTCAAAGAAAATAATTTTGTATCTACTGAGTCTACTGGTTGTACAAATGTGGAGAAATCCCTAGTTTCTCGAGTTGAATAAAAATATGAATGGGTAATTGAGATTGGATGTTCACATCATATGAAAGGAGACAAAAGTAAGTTTGTAAGCATGGAAAAGTATGATGGTAGTGTTGTGCAATTTGGTGATAATATAGCTGGTGTGATCCATGGAAGAGGATTCATTTCTCTTGATTGTAAGCATAATACTGATGATGTTCTGTATGTAGAAGGCTTGAAACATAATATTTTGAGTGTTGGTCAAATGGTTGATAAGGGATTCAATCTTCAATTCAAGGATGGAAAGTGCATAATATTGAGTTTCAAAAATGTAATTGCATCAGGTACAAAGACAAAAGGTAATATCTTTCACTTGAGTGCTGCTAGTAAAAGTTGTTTGATTGCTCAAGTTGATGAAAGTTGGTTATGGAATAGGAGAATGTGTCATGTTAAATTTGATAATATTGTTAAGATAAGTTCCACTAAGGCTATGAGAGATCTACCTAAGTTTGTAAAACCTACTAATGCAATATGCAAGGAATGTCAGTTGGGAAAGCAAACAAGAATTTTATTTTGAAATAAGCAACAAAATTCAAATGGATTGTTGGATCTTGTGCATACTAATTTGTGTGGTCCTGCTAGAACTAGAAGTTTACAAGGTTACAGATACTTCATGTTGCTCATTGATGATTATTCTAGAATGGTATGGGTTACTTTCTTAAGGGAGAAATCTGAAGCACTAGAAAAGTTCAAAATATTTAAAGCTATGGTTGAGACAGAGACAGGTTTGAAGATTAAATGTCTAAGATTAGATAGAGGTGGTGAATTCACTTCTAGGGAATTTAATTCTTTTTGTGAAAAACATGGAATAAAGAGACAATTATATGCATTGTGGACCCCTCAACAAAATGGAGTTGTGGAAAAGAAGAACAAAAAAATGAAAAAGTTGCTAGAACAATGATGCTGGAAGGAAATGTTCCCCATATCTACTGGACAGAAGTTGTCAGTACTGTTGTGTACATACTCAACTTGGTACAAATCAAAGGTGATATTGGTAAGAACCATTTTGAGCTTTGGACTGGCCAAAAGCCTATTGTTAAATACTTCAAGATATTTGGAAGCATATGTTATATTAAGAGAGATAAAGACATAGGAAAGTTTGATGCTAGGAGTGATGAAGGTATCTTTCTGGGTTATGCTACTAATAGTAAGGCCTACCAATGTTACAATAAAAGATTGAAGAAAATGGTTGAAAGTGAAAATGTCAAGGTTGATGAAGACTTATGTACACCATCCATAACCTATGGATATGAATCTGATAATCAGGATGATAGTACAAACCAAGGAAAGCAAGATCAAACTACAAATCTAGTAAATCAGGAGAATGAAGAAGAAAGAGAAGCTAGTGGAAACACATAAGTGAGAAAATAAGAGACAAAAGGTGAAGAACACTCTAAGAAGACTCTAAGGTATGTAAGATTGAATGATTCAGAAGATCAGATTATCGGTGATAAGAATAAAGGTGTCCAAACTAGGAGAAAGATTGTAGAAGAGTATTGCTTGGTTTCAAAGACTAAGCCTACTAGTGTGAATGAAGCATGTAAAGATGAGCATTGGGTTGAAGCAATGAAAGAAGAGTTAAAATAGATTGAAAAAAATGAAACATGGATTCTTGTTCCTAGACCTAAGGATAAGAATGTCATTGGAACTAAAAGGGTCTTTAGAAACAAACTGAATGAGAAAGGTGAAGTGATTAGAAATAAAGCAAGAATTGTATGTAAAGGATATTCACAGATGGAAGGAATTTATTTTGAAGAGACCTTTTCCCATGTTGCTAGAATTGAAGCTGTAAGATTATTTCTTGCCTATGCTGCTCATAAGGACTACAAAGTTTATCAGATGGATGTAAAATTAGCTTTTCTAAATGGTGAATTGAAAGAAGAAGTGTATGTTGAGCAACTTGATGGATTCCAGTTGATTGATAAAGAAGATATGGTGTGTCGGTTGAAGAAAGCATTGTATGGACTCAAGCAAGCCCCTAGAGCATGGTATGCAAGATTGGATAAGTATTTTTTGAAGCTTAGATTTAAAAAAGGTACTACTGATAGTAATCTTTATTTCAAGAATGATGATAAATATTTGATTGTTGAAGTCTTTGTTGATGATATCATTTTTGGATGAGATGATGGTTTGTACATGAAGTTTTCTAATGAGATGCATAATGAATTTGAGATGTCTATGATTGGTGAGATGAAATTCTTTTTGGGATTGCAAATTACTCAATTAGATAAATGAATTTTTATATCTCAGTCCAAGTATGTGAAGGAATTACTATAGAAGTTTGGTATGGAAGATTCAAAGCTAGTTGGTACACCCATGGTGACCGGATGCAAGTTGACAACAAAAGATGATTCTCCAAAAGCAAATCAAACAAGATATAGATCAATGATTGGTGGATTGTTGTACTTAACTCAAACTAGGCCTAATATCATGAATGTTGTATGTATTGTTACAAGATTTCAAGTTGATCCGAAGGAATCTCATGTGACTGTTGTGAAGAGAATTTTTAGATATTTGGAGGGAACTGTTGATCTTGACCTATGGTATCCTAAAGATGATGATCTTACTTTGATTTCCTTTACTGATGCTAACTTGGTAGGAGATGTGAATGATAGAAAAAGTACTAGTGGTGGATCTTTTTTCTTGGGTAAGAAGCTAATTTCATGGTTAAGCAAGAAGCAGAATGCCATTTCCTTGTCTATTGCAGAGGTCGAATACATTGCTGCTGCTAACAATTGTACTCAAGTCATGTGGATGAAACAAATGTTGAAGGATATTAGAGTTGTATATGATGAGCCTATTGTTGGTATGTGGCGACTGATCAGAAAATTTTTCCTCCTACTTTTTTGCTTCATACCGAAAAAGAAAAAAATCAACGAAAAAAGAAAAAATCACGACTTTGTAGAACCCAAATCTGGAAGCTTCTAAGCTTGTTAAAAAGGGGTTTAGATGGGTGTTATAGTATGATGAAAAACATTATTATTTGCAAGATTTTAATAGGTTTTGCATTGGATAATAAAATCATTGGATGGCTATGGTTTGGTGGATGTAGCCTAGATTGGGTGAACCATGTTAAATTCTCTGTGTTATAATTTATTCTTTGTGTGTTTTAGTTTCTCTATTTATTACTTAAATCTGCATTTAATTGTTAGATATCTTCCTTTCTAACCCTAACAAGTGGTATTAGAGTGGGTTGTGTTTCAATTATTGTCTGTAGGAAGGTCTCACGATTGAGTGGGAGTAATGGCAGATGAGGGTAAGAAGGTTGAGAAGTTTAATGGGAAGAACTATCAGTTATGGAAGATGCAGATGGAGGACTACATCTATCAGAAGGATTTATGGTGGCCATTGGAAGGGAGAAACAAGAAACCCACAACAATGTCTGATGAGGACTGGGAGATTTTGGATAGAAAGGCTCTTGGCAGTATTCATTTATGCCTGGCACAATCGGTGGCGTTCAATATTACAACAACAAAGACACTTCAAGAGTTGATGGAAACCATGGCGAAGTTATATGAAAAGCCTTTCACTTCGAATAAGGTATTTCTTATGAAGTATTTATTTAATATGAAAATGGTAGAAGATGGGTTAGTTACTGATCATTTAAATGAGTTTAATATGGTCACCAGTCAATTAAATTCTGTAAAAGTAAACTTTGATGAAGAAGTTAGGGCTCTTTTGATTATGTGTTCTTTGCCTAAAAGTTGGAATAGCTTGCTAATGGCTATTAGCAATTTTATTTCTGGTTCAAATACATTGAAATTTGATGATGTTGTTGGTGTTATTTTGAGCG
Organism: Sequoia sempervirens; assembly: GCA_007258455.2. Classification (NCBI taxonomy): domain Eukaryota; kingdom Viridiplantae; phylum Streptophyta; class Pinopsida; order Cupressales; family Cupressaceae; genus Sequoia; species Sequoia sempervirens. The sequence continues at coordinate 243,684,091 of VDFB02271358.1, read as the reverse complement.
AGGAAATTCGTAGGAAAAGCTCAGGTGGAACATCCACATCAGGCAGTGTTTTGAATGCAGAAAGCAGGGGCAAAATAAAGGAGAGAGGAAATAATTCTGGAAATTGTGGGAAGTCATGAGGAAAATCAAAGGATAGAATATCCCAATCTAGAGACAAGAGGGATTGTTGGTATTGTGGTAAGCCAAGTCATTTAAAGAAAGATTGTTGGTCTCAGAAAAATAAAGGAGACAAAAAGGAAGGAAGTAAAGAGGAAAATGTGGTAAGTAACAAATATGATGAGGATGCTTTGATTCTTTCCCTTGATAATGCTGATGATTCTTGGGTGTTAGATTCAGGGGCTTCATTTCATGCTACCCCCCATAGAAGTTATTTTCTTGATTATTTCCAAGGGGATTTTGGGCTGGTTTATTTAGGAGATAACAAACCCTGTCAAATTGTTGGAAAGGGAAGAATCAAGATTAAGTTTCAGAATGGGAATCATTGGCTACTACATGAGGTAAGGCATGTTCCAAAGTTAAGCAAAAATTTAATTTCAGCAGGGCAACTAGATGATTAAGGTTGTGTCGTTACATTTAGTGATAAACATTGGAAGGTCACAAAAGGGTACCTTAGTGGTAACAAAAGGTGTGAAAGTAGGCACCTTATATCTTTGTATAGGTCATACCATTCCTTCTACTTTAATTGTTATGGAAAAAGGTCAATGTTCAGGAACAGTTGCTGCAGTTCAGTAGATAGAAGATCATACAGCTGCTATGGACTCTGAATCAACACTGTGGCATAATAGACTTGGGCATATGAGTGCAAAAGGTATGAAAGTATTTCATTCAAATAATGTTTTACCAGGTCTAAAATGTGTTAATATGGATTTCTGTGAAAGTTGTGTGTATGGAAAATAAAAGAGAGTAAGTTTTCTCAAATATGGGAAGCAAAAGAAAGATGAGAAATTGGAGCTTGTGCATACAGATGTATGGGGACCAGCTCAGGTATCTTCTCTCGGTGGCTCTCAATATTATGTTACATTCATTAATGATGCAACTAGGAAGGTATAGATTTATTTCCTTAGGTAGAAATATGATGTATTTGAAACTTTTAAAAAATGGAGAAGCTTGGTTGAGAATGAGAGGGGTAAAAAGCTAAAATGTCTCAGATCTGATAATGGTGGTGAGTATTGCAGCAAAGAGTTTGAAGATTATTGTTCCTCTAATGGTATTCGTAGGTAGAAAATGGTTCCAAGGACTCCACAGGAAAATGGAGTGGCTGAGTGCATCAATAGAACAACAATGGAGCGTGCACAGACTATGATATTGCATGCTAGGCTGCCTTTAAAAATATGGGTAGAGACTATAAACACTAATGTTTATTTAATTAATAGAGGTCCCTCTAATCCTTTGGGTTGTGGTATTCTAGAGGAAGCATGGAAAGGTAAGAAGGGGAGTTATTCTTTTCTCAAAACCTTCAGTTGTGAAGCATTTGCACATGTAGATTCTGAAAATAGAACCAAGCTTGATGCAAAATCAAAGAAATGTATATTTGTTGGATACGACATTGATGAATTTGGTTATAGGATTTGGGATTTTGAAAATAAGAAAATTGTGAGAAGTAGGGATGTCATATTCAATGAGAAAGTTTTGTACAAAGATCTGTTGCTGCAACATGAGAAGAAAGAAAATGATTATGTAGTGTTGGATGATATTCCAAACAATGATATTTCAGTGGTTCCTCATGCTGGGCAACAACAACAACAAAAAATACCACAAAATCCTATGAATGTTAGATGATTTTCAAGGATAAGTAGACCTCCAAAAAGATTCTCTCCCTCTTTGTATACTATTTTTTTAACTTATACTGGTGAACCAAAATATTATGATGAAGCTATGCATGTGGATACCAAGGTTCCATGGGAGCATGGAATGGAAGAAGAAATGGACTCCTTGCTGAAAAATCAAACTTGGGAATTATGCAAGTTGCTTGCAGGTAAAAAGGCTTTACCAAACAAATGGGTTTATAGGTTGAAAGAGGAGGATGGAGGTAAGAAGATATTTAAAGCCAAATTAGTTGTAAAGGGGTTTTCACATAAAAAGGGTATTGATTTTGATGAGATTTTTTCTCTAGTTGTTAAAATGACTTCTATTCATATTGTTTTAAGTATTGTGGCTACTGAAGATTTGCATTTAGAACAACTTGATGTTAAAACAACCTTTCTCCATGGTGATTTGGAAGAGGAAATATATATGGACTAGCCACAAGGATTTGAGGTCAAAGGTAAGGAGAAACTAGTGTGCAGATTGAAGAAAAGTTTATATGGCTTGAAGCAAGCACCTCAGAAATAGTACTTGAAATTTGATAGTTTTATGGTTGAGCAAGGCTATAGTAGGTGTAATTCTTACCGTTGTGTTTATTTTAAGAGGTTGGATAATGACAGCTACATTATTTTATGTTTATATGTTGATGAAATGCTTGTAGTTGGGTCTAACATGGATCACATAAGTGAGTTAAAACAACAGTTAGCAAAATATTTTGCTATGAAGGATTTGGGGGTAGAAAAAAAAATCCTTGGTATGAAAATTTATAGAGATAGGAAAAAAATTATTTTTATCTCACGCAAATTATGTTGAAAAGGTGTTGCAGACATTTCATATGGAGAATGCAAAATCTATTAGCACACCTTTGCCTAGTCATGTTAAATTGATTAAGGATATGTGTCCAAAGACATAAGAGGAGGAAGAAAAAATGTCCAAGGTACCATATGCTTTAGCTATAGGCAGTTTAATGTATGCCATGGTATGCACAAGAATGGATATTGCACATGCCATAGGAGTTGTTAGCAGGTATTTGAGTCATCCCAGAGTTGAGCATTGGAATGCGGTAAAATGGATTCTCGGGTACTTGAGAGGTACATCCAATAAATATTTATGTTTTAGGGGCTTTAATACTGATTTAAAAGGCTATGTTGACTCAGATTTGGTAGGGGATATAGATACTAGGCGGAGTACCACAGGTTATGTATTTACAGTTGATGGGACAACAGTGAGTTGAATTTCTCAATTGCAAAAGGTGGTTTCTTTATCCACCACAGAGGCAGAGTATGTTGTTGCAATAGAGGAAGCAAAGGAGATTATATGGCTGCAAATTTTCATGGACAAGTTAGGAAAACAACAGGCTAAAAATTACTTGTTTACAGACAGCGAAAGTGTTATACATCTTGCAAAGAATTTTGCCTTGCATTCTAAAACAAAACACATATAGTTGAGATATCATTTCATTCGGTCAATGCTGGAGGATGGCAAGGTCAAGCTAGACAAGATACATACAAATGTCAATCCAATGGATATTTTTACGAAGGTGGTGACAAGGAAGAAGCTGAGCTCCTCTTCAACTTCAGTTGGCCTTCAAGGTTAAATTCAAGTATAACAGAGCAGCAGGGTCCAAGGTACTTATTTCCAATGGGAGTTGTAAGTGCAACAGTGTCATCCAGGATCAGTCTCCAAGTGGGAGATTGTGTTGGTGTGGAGCCTGATCAGTCTCCAAGTGGGAGATTGTTGGTATGTGGCGACTGATCAGAAAAATTTTCCTCCCAATTTTTTGTGTCATCACTGAAAAAGGAAAAAATCAACGAAAAAAGAAAAAAACCTGACTTTGTAGAACCTGAATCCGGAAGCTTCTAAGCTTGTTAAAAAGGGGTTTAGATGGGTGTTACAGTATGATGAAAAATCCGATTATTCACAAGATTGTAATAGGTTTTGCACTGGATAATAAAATCATTGGATGGCTGCAGTTTGGTGGATGTAGCCCAGATTGGGTGAACCACGTTAAATTCTTTGTGTTATAATTTATTCTATGTGTGTTTTAGTTTCTTTGTTTGTTACTTAAATCTGCATTTACTTGTTAGATATCTACCTTTCTAACCCTAACACCTATTGCTATATTATGTGATAATTCAAGTGCTATTAATATTTCCAAGAATCTGGTGATGCATTTAAAAACAAAGCATATATCTATCAAGTTTCACTTTTTGAGGGAGAAAGTAAGTGAAAAGGAAGTCAGACTGGAGTATGTGCCTACTAAGGAGCAGATTGCAACTATCTTTACCAAGCTATTTCCTAAGGATACTTTTGAGTATCTCAGAGGGAAGTAGGGGTGATTACCCCTCCTAATAAGAACTAAGGATGCAAAGAAATTGCATTAGTGTGCATTTCATAGTCATATCTTGTTTCAGATTGATGTTGTGGCGGTTGCTACTCAGAGAGAGTAGTCAGATGGTTCAGATGTTCAGATATGTGGTTCAAAGCTTAGAAATCCTTGTCATTGATGTCAAAGGGGGAGAAGATTTATGTGAAAATTTGATGATTATCTAGGGAGAAGAATTATGTGGGAGAATAGTTATGTGAAAGTGTTGAGGAGTAAATGAGTCAGATCCTAAGGGGGAGTAAGTGTCAAAAGTTAGTTGCGTTGATGGTGTTTTTCACATCATGTGTTGCCATCAATGCCAAAGGGGGAGATTTTTGGATGTTGTGGTTTTTGGTTGTATTGCTAATATTTGGTTGTCATTGATGTCAACACTATTAGCTTTAATTCATTTGAAGCTATATATGTCGAGGATATTAAGAAAATTGTAATAAATGAGTTGCAGATTGTTAGTGGTGAAATGATGATCAGTATGGTAGTATGTTCTATATGTTGATGATCAGAGGTTGTGGACTAAAGGGTTTATTGCTAAGTGTATCTAGTTTATCCATGTCGAGTTTCAGAGATCCACATAAAGATTTGATCGAGTTATGAAGATTTTCATTCTGGCAATTTTTATGTTTCTTCAGTTTGTGTTCCTGATTGAAGATGAGGCTATTTTAGTTATCTTAGTTTCTATAGATGCTTCTCTATTAGTTCATGATGCTTGTGGATGTTTCTAGATTGTTTTCTATCTTTGTTGACATCTGCATAAATCATTGTGCTCATGGTTGGCGATTTTCTCTTGCGTGTTCATATTTTTCTTGTTCTTGGCCGACAAGGTGTTGAAACGTGTTGTTGATTTTTGAGGAGAATTTAATTTTTTTTTTTTTGTGTTGGAGATGTTTTGGGTCCTCACTAAGTTGTGGCCAACTTTGGTTGATTCAAATTGTTAATCTTTAATGTTTTGGGCCGACAGTTTATATTCATTTTAGTATTTGTATTGAGGCTGACATAAAGGGATGAAATTTCTTGTTGCGGATATATAAGAGCGATTGTAGAGATGTGAATGTATGCTAGTGGATTCTCATGTGTGTATGTTAGAATAATTTTCTAAATCATTCAAAGGTAGAGCAGAGCGTGAAGAAAAGTGAAGAAGTGTGTAGAAGAGTGAAGTATTGTGCATGCACTTAACTAGAACTGTAACCAGGCATTAACAGATGCTATTTTCTAAGTTCAAATCCTTGTAGATGGTTTTAATATAAATCTCTTTGTAATACAATGTGTCTTCCTTTGTATTTGAGCAGTGAGTTCTAGGTAGCATGCCTGAATGCATGTGCATTCCCCATATTTCATCTTCTTATACTTTTAATAGGGTATAATCTTGTGGACTGACCTCCACCATGGATTTTCCCCTAACAGGGTTTCCACGTAAAAAATCTTGGTGTTATGTGTGTTTCTGATGTGTTGTTAATCTCTATTTTCATGATTAATAATCAGATCTAAGAATAAGGTTAATAAGTTGAATAAGTCTTGAAGTTTTGGGACAACTGATTCACCCCCCTCTTAGTTTTCTACCCTTGTTTTACCAATAGTGGCACCAATCCAAACAACACAATCAATTGTTGCACCATCTATAACACCTCAAAATGTGGTCTCTCAAGGACCTAGCATATCAATCACATCATCTACCGCACAACCCATTGTTATCATTCAAACACCTCAACAACCACCTCAACAAATTCTCATCACAATATCTCACACCATTATGAATCCTCCACCACCACCACCAAATCAAAACATGGAAAATCAATACAACATCACACTGCAAGCTACCCAACATGCCTATCAAAAAGCATTCCAATAATTTGAAGCTCAATAAGCCACACAAGTTGTGCAACAAGCCACTCAAAAAGCATAGGCACAATAGGATGCCCAATCACAAGCACATGCTTTATTGCAACAACAAGTCACCCAAGTTGCACAAGCCACACAGGTTTCCCAAGCTGCACAAGCCACCCAACAAGGTCAACCTCAGGCACAAGCTCAGTATCAATCTCAACAAGCTTAAGCACAAGCTTTCTTACAACAACAAGTTTATCAACAAGCTTTGCAACAATACCAAGCACAACAACAAGCATCTTAGCTACAAGCCCAACAACAAGCATTGTTGGCACAACAACAATTGCAGGCATACCAACAAGCATTGGTGGCACAACAAAACTTGCAATAGCCTCACACAAACACATAGAACAACCCACCTTTTACTCAAGCAATCAAACTACCCCAAAACACATTCATCCCACCACTTGATGAACAAAATGATGTGTTTTCACAAATCAAATTACTCTCACAACAAGTGCTAGACCTACAATCGAGAAAAAAAACAAAAAAACAAGGGAATTTGTACCCCTATCCATTTGATAGAAGCATTGCGATGGTTCCATTCGCACAAGGGTTCAAGATACCTAAATTTGACAAATATCATGGGACTAGCAACCCTGAAGATCACATCATAGAATTTCATGTCTATTGTATGGAAGTTGCATAGAATGAGTGTTATTTAATGTGACTATTCCCTTAGAGTTTGGTTGGTCCAACAATGGAATGGTTCTCCCACTTTCTTCCCAGAATTTAATAGTTCCAATAAATTGTGGACTTATTCATACAATACTATTCATTCAACATAGGCATGGATGTGAGTCTAGAAGAACTATCCACTTTAAAACAAGCCAAGGGGGAAACATTTGCATCCTTCATACAATGATGGCAATCCAATGCCAATAGGAGAAAATGGGCTATTCTAGAAGAACAACAAATCGAGACCATGATCTCTAATCTTGAAGGGACCTTCTGCTTCCATCTGAAAATGTAATGCATCACAAAGTATAACCAATTGATCCCCAAGGTGCTCAACATCAAAAGAGACCTTATTGCACAAGGGGGTACACCTACTTATCAAGATAATCATCCATCAACCAGTTATAACAAAAAACCTCGCACATGGGAAAAGAACAAGAAAGTTACTAATGATGGTGTGGTTGACACCAAAGTTATAATCTGTGCCCCAAGGAAAAAAACACAATCATATCAACAACTGCAAATCAATAAAAAAACAACACACAATCCATCACATCATCACAACAACCCAACAATCAAGCATTCAATAACCTGAATGCTCAAGGGGGACCACCCCCAAGGAACAAGTATCCCCCTAAACAAAAATACACACCACTTGGGGCACCGATTGAGTCTGTCATGCAAAAACTAGTACAAGCAAACCTCATCAAGATCCCTGTTTGTGAAAATTATCAAGAGCTTAAAGTTAAACCACTGTGGTATAACATGAAACATCTCTATGATTTTCAAAAAATTAAAGGACACATGACATTCAGTTGCATGTGACTTAAAAATCTAATTCAGGACCTCATCGATGACAAAACCATAACCATTGAACAACTCGCAGGAAATCAAGATCTCAAAATATACATGAATCTGATACCTAATCACAATAAGGGAAAAAACATTGGTAAGTAAAAGTATAATAATGTGAACCATGTTTATGACCATGTTGTTGCATCCTTAGATGAGTGGGTCACCATTGTCAATATCAAAGGATCCAAAGCCGACTGTGGAGTCACCACACATGGTGGTAGAATTACCATTCCAGGACCATCCCAACCCACCCAAGGAATCCACCACAAATCCAAAGTCAATCCAAAATAGTTATAATTTCCTGGATCAATAAAAAAGACTCACCCAGATTTCCATCATGGAGTTTTTTAAAAATCTCACCTGCATATATGGAAATCCTAGAAAAAGCATTGATTACATCCATTGTCCCCATGGATTTTGACACAGACTTGTTACAAGCTATGTTCGAACATATCACCACCCCACATCTCCTAACATTTTTTGATAAGGACTTCCCAACTCAACCATCTCATAACCATGCACTCCATCTTGAAGTCCTAGTCCATAAGAATAAATTCAAATGAGTCATGGTGGATGGAGGTGCAGGGTTGAATATTTGTACTCTCAAGCCAATAAATAATTTGGGATTCTCTAAAGATGTCATTGAAAAAGGTAAGGGTATTACTATCAAGGCATATGATGATCAAGAATGGGTGTCTCAAGGCACCATTTAACTCCCTATTCAAGTAGGGCCAACAATCATGGAAACTCCATGTCAATTCCTTGATCTCGAATTACCTTACAATATCCTCCTAGGATGCCCATGGATCCATGGGATGCAATTTTTCACATCCACCTTCCATCAATGTGTAAAGGTTCCTTATCAAAATCAAGAGGTCACAATCCATGATGATCCCAAACCATTTTATTATTGCAAAAATCTAGAAGCCAAGTACTACAAGATCCTTCAAGTCCTAAAGAATGATGAGGGACCCACATCTTCATATATAGACCCATCTACCCTAGCCTCCACTTCTAAGAAAAAGACACCATCCATTTCAGACATCTCTGATATTAAATTCATTATCCAATATAATGGGTGTGGGGACTACAAAATAAAAAAGAGTGCCTTTGTAATAGGAGAGTTATCTGAATCTCCGTGATCTCATGGGAAACCCCAACTGATTGACACACCATCTCAAACCTTCAAAGCAGATCCCTCTAGATTCAAAAGATGGGGGGACCTAAGTCAAGAAGTGGTAGAAAAAAGGGATATATCAAGCTTATTGTATCAAGATGAAAGGCCTATACCTGATCTTCCCATGGACAATGACAACAAAGGACTGTAGTTAATGCAAGGATGGGGCTATAACAAAAATGAAAATCTTGGGAAAAATGATAACAACCTTTTGGAACCCATTATTCCTCAGAAGCGCATGAAGAATCTTGGCCTTGGATGCACCCCTCCAAAGATAACCATACGTGGCAAAGGTGCCCTGGTTCAAAAATTCAAAGCTCCTCCTCAGTTACCAATGTCCACAGGTTTACCTTTAGATAACTATACCTTTGATATAGCCAATGTGTGTAACGAGGACCCCATCATTGACCTACCCATGTTATTTGAGGATTCCTCCCTCTTCATGATCAATACCCTATCTTTCAATCTAAGTAACCAGAATAATGTACTAAAACTTGTCCACCCCCAACTCATTGATTATGACCGATGAGGACCGCCAATCTTAGACACGTTCAAAAACAATGAGGCTCTCTCAAAATTCATGGGATTGCGAGATACTCTACCATGTGGAGATCATAAATTTTGGTTTGATATTGAGCTAGAAACACACACATACTATGGGGAAACAATTGAATCCCTTAGTCACAAAATTGAAAATTTAAGCGTAATATCTAGGTCTTTAAGTGAAAACCACATTGTGGCACTTTCTGACCTGAAAATAGTAAAAAAAAAAATGGACGTATCTGATGGTGAAAAACTCTTCAAGGTTTCAAAGTATGGGGATTCAATCTTCCCCTTAGTGCTATTCATCAGGAAAAATTAGCAGTGCTAGCCAAAAAATGCAACCCGGTCAATCTAGGGACTGAAGAAACACCACATATCACCTTCTATGTAGAATCACTTTTGACCGAGGAACAAGAACTTCTAGCTACATTACTGAGAGAAAGAAAGGTAAAATTTGCAAGGACCTATGTTGACATGCCTGGTCTTGATCTAAAAGTTGTGGTTCATCATCTAGCTGTCTATCTAGAGTCAAAACTAGTAAGACAAAAAATGAGAAAGATGCATCCACAAATTGCACTACTAGTAAAACTTAAATTACAAAAACTCCTCGATGTTGGCTTCATACGACCAATTGATTATCATGAATAGGTTTCAAATATTGTACCTATTTCTAAACCCATTGGGAGCATCCGCATCTGCATGGACTTTAGAGACCTAAATATAGCATTCCCTAAGGATGATTTCCCTCTCCCAACTATAGAAATGATTTTCGATATGATGAAAGGGAATGAAATGCTATCATTGATGGATGGGTTTTTAGGGTACAATTAGATTATGATAGCCAAAGATGATCAACACAAGAAAACTTTCACTTGTCCATGGGGGACTTACTGTTGGAACATGATGTCGTTTGGGTTAAAGAGCACAGGAGCTACATACCAAAGAGCTATGACACTAATCTTCCACGACATGTTTCACAAAAATGTGGATGACATATTAACCAAATCAAGAAAGCGACGGGATCACATAGCCGAACTAAGCACCATCTTTGATAGGCTAGAAGAATACAAGGTTAGGCTCAATCCTAAGAAGTGTGTCTTTGGTGTACAATCAGGGAAGCTCCTAGAGTATATTGTATCTATGAGGGGAATCGAGATAGACCCTGCCAAAGTCAAAGTGATTGCCAAAATGGAAGCACCAAGAACATTGAAGCAGTTAAGGGGTTTGCAGGGAAGGCTCCAATCCATTCGTCAATTCATAACACAATTAGTAGATAGGGATATCCCACATTCTCATCTACTCCACAAGGGGGTAGCATACAAGTGGGATGAGAAATGTGACTAGACATTCAACAAAATCAAGGAGTACTTGTTAACACCACCAGTCCTCATGCCGCCAATCCAAAACAAGCCATTGATACTCTACATATTAGTAACAACAATATCCCTTGGAGCTCTCTTAGTTTAGCATGATGAAACAGGAAAAGATAGATCCATTTACTATATCAGTAGAACCATGGTGGGACACGAGCTGAATTACACATTTATTGAAAAGGATTTCCTAGAGGTAGTGTTCGCTACACAAAAATTCTGACACTACATGTTCGCTCACCAGATTAAGCTCATCACCAAAATAGACCCTTTCAAGTATCTTCTTTCAAAAGAAACACTCACAAGACGAATGACTAAATGGGTTATGATCCTAACAGAATATGACATTGAGTATGTAGAATGAAAAGCTATCAAAGGACAAGTAATTGTAGACCAACTAGTAGAAGCACCTATATATTTAGAGAACCCATTGGTATATGAATTTCTTGATGAGTCAATCTTTAGTCTAAGTACAATAGATCATTAGAAAGTATATTTTGATGGATCCTATACACAACATGGGTTAGAAGCGAGTGTTTTCTTCATCACACCTCAAGGAGATTGCATACCAAAGTCATATAAGTTGTTTTTCCCTTGCACAAACAACATTGCAGAGTACGAGGTTCTTGTCATAGGACTCAAAATTGTAGTATAGTGGCAGATTATGACAATCAAGGTCTATGGGGGCTCTTAGCTAATCATCAATCAAGTCAATGATGAATACCAAACAAAGGATGAAAAAATAACCTCGTATAAGAAATTGGTGGAAAGACTCAAGGAATTCTTCATTGACATCACATTTGAGAAAATACCAATGGAAAAAAATAGAGCAGTTGATGCTATGACGACAATTGGATCACTACTAGATATCCCACACAATGTCCATAAAAATGAATTCCTGATAGAGCAACTTCCTGTACCATATTTTGAGGTACCAGAGTCTAAGTTCATGTGTGAAATCATTGGCCCTAGTGATCCTTGGTACCATGACATATAAACATACCTAAAAATAGGAGTCCTCCTTGCTAATATCACCCCCAATATTAAAAGAACATTTGTCAAGAAGTCATCCCATTTTGTTATCTTAGGTGACACCTTGTACTGTAGGTGTATCAAAGGAACCCTTTTGTGATGCCTTAATCTTGAGGAAGCTTTGACTTCTTTAACTGAGGTACACAATGACATTTGTGGCTCACCTTCGAGTGGTATGGCCTTGGCCAAGAAACTACTAAGGACTGGGTACTACTAGCCTATGATGGAAAGAGAAGCTCATGACTATGTTCGAAGGTGTTTGCAATGTCAACAACATGGGTATCTCATCCAAGCACCAACTCAAGAGCGTCAACCGATTATAACACCTAGGCCCTTTTCACAATGGGAGCTTGATCTCATTGGTAAAATCATACCCACCTCATCCAATGGACACAAGTTCATTATCACCACCACAAAGTACTTTACAAAGTGGGTAGAGGCTATCCCAATGACCTACATTACAGGGAAGTAGATCTACAAATTCATCCTGAACTACCTTATTTGCCACTATGGTGTCCCACAAACCCTTATCTTAGATAACAAGACACCTTTCAAGAACCATGATGTTCAAGAGCTATACCAAAAATTCAATATCCAACATTGCTTCTCCACCCCATATTTACCCTAGGGTAACAACCAAGCTAGGGCTACAAATAAAACCATCTTCAAAATCCTAAAGAAAATAGTCAATGAAGTTGGTTGTGACTAGCATCTACACCTAAATCTCACCTTATAGGCTTACCAAACAAGTATCTACACACCATCAAGTGCAACTCCATTCTCCCTGGTCTACAGATCAAAAGCCATCCTTCCCATTGAGATCGAGATCCCATCGTTAAGGATATCATTGTAGAATCTCATTACAAATGAAGAATATCAGGTGTCACAGTTGAATGAGCTAGAATTATTGGATGAGTGGCATACAGAAACCTTGAACCATCTACAGGTGTATTAGAACCATCTCAAGAAAAGCTACAATAAAAAGATCAGGAGTTGAACCTTTCAAGTTGGAGAGTTCGTGTTGAAAGAGAATAAGAAGAATGTACCAAGTCCAGACAATAAGGGAAATTTTGAACCCAATTGGTTGGGACCCTTCATCATCACAACAAGCTACAAATCAGGAGCATATCAGTTATCTACACCCAAAGGTGAGCCTTTGCAGGATCCTATCAATAGATCCCATCTCAAAAAAATTTATGCCTAAACTTGCAAGGTATAAATCCAAAAAATATAAAAATATAAAAAATCCAAAAAAATTAGAAAAAGGATTGAAAACAGTAAAGAAAAAAATCATCCTCTAGTGAAAACCACTTCGGTGGTGCTTTGGGAAAGTACCTTAAGGAAAACTTGGAAAACAGGTGCCTCATGTAAATAAGAACTTTACATCCATCAAGGTCTTTTCGGCTTGTTTTGCATCATTCATCCATCACACTTCCATATCTCCATCCATCACCTATTTGTGTTTGCATCATAGCTTGATCATGTGTTTGTATCATGTCCCCCCTAGTACTACTTGGCACATTCCTAAGGTTAGTTTGTCCTGCCTATATCAGAGTAGTCTATCACATCACATTGGGGGCACGTTCCTATACCTGCATCAGATTGGATTCATGTATATTCTTGAAATCTTCCTTAAAAAAAAAAAAAAATTCATAAAATTGAAAAAACCCAAAAACATCCAAAACATATCAAAAAATCCAAAAATAGGTCAAAAACTAAAAAATTCAAAAAATAGAGTTGTCGTGATGAACTATGGGTCTCTGAGCTCTAAACATAGGCAAGGCCATCATCGATGTGCCCCCAAGACACCCTAGGTCAGTTCTTTAGGAGTCCATCATAATAAATTGACAATCCATTTGTTCATTTCTCATCAATAAATGAGTCTGTGTCAGTCGAACTACGGGTCTCTGAGCTTTGAACATAAGCAAGGCCATCATCGATGGGCCCCCAAGACACCCTAGGTCAATCCTTTAGAAGTCCCTCATAATAAACTAACAATCCATTTGTTCATATCTCATCAATAAAGGAGTATGTTTCAATCGAACTACGTGGTCTCTGTGTGTATAACATAGGAAAGGCTAATCTTTGATCAGCCCCCGAGGCCCCTAGGATAGGTTCTTAGTCAAAATCTCAGAAAACCCAAAAACAATAGAAAATTTGAAAATCAAAACATTTGTAAAACATCTAAAAGATACCAAAAACAACCTCAAAACATTTCAAAACACCAAAAACATTCAAAAAACCCCAAATCATCCACCCCGTTTCACATTCATTCACAATAAACATCCACTCATAATAAATGATCGTCACTTCCAACCTTTGGTGAAACAATCAGAAACAAGTTAGGAAAATCGAAAGTGAAAACTCAAACGTCAAGGTCTCAAGTCTAGGTCAATAGGTAAACAAGCTGATTAACTCTTGGTATTAATAGCCCATCATCTTGTTAGTCTCAAAATCATCTGATAACATCATGTCCTAGGATGCATCCTTCCTACAATGGACATCAACATCAGGCATCACCGTAGGTTAGTCTTGGCTAGCGGTATGAAGAACATTGATTTTTTTGTTTATTTTATATTTTCTTTTGGTTTGTCTTATTGTGCTCATTCCAATGACCTCTTGATGATGTCTAATCAAAATGATTTAGAGAGAAAGGAATGGGGCATTGATCATTATCTTTTGTCTGTTGTGCTTGTTGGATATTTTTGTAATATAACTTGGTCATCCTTACTTTGTTTTGTTTGTAGGGAGGGTATTTTAGATGTTTTGTTGATTATTACTTAGGAAGGTTTTCTCCTTCCTATGTTTTGATCCGAGATGTTTGAAATATCTAAAGTACATCCTAATGAAGTTTTGTATGCCAGGTGTGAACACGAATACTCCTATCTAATTTTCAAATCAAATTCCATCGCACTAGATACAACGCCATCCTGGTTGTCTATATCTTGATGCATCGTACCTATGTGTGTTATAAAAAATAAGGTAAGTTCTTTATGTCCCCAATCTCTAATAATAAATCACATCATCATCATCATATTTTGAATTCAAGGGTTAATCTTTCTTTCTTCTATCTTCTCCACATATACTAACACTAACATGGTATCATGATATTCAAAAATAAAAATAAAAATATCCATACATGTATCCATCCTGCATCCACAAACCGTCAACATACTGCATATAATGCATATCATCATAATAGGAAACATCATTGCATAATATAGATTTTTTATTTTAAGCATCTCATAAACCACACATTTGCATTATTATCCATTGCATGGTCACATTTGCATTATCAAAATCATTACATTATACATCATCCATACATCTCATATAGAAAAAATACTAAAAAAGAAGTTAGGCATATCATCACATTGCATCCATCATACATTAGAACATAATATTAAGGTGCATACATATAGATCAATAGACATTCATATAATACATCATAAACCATAGCATATCATGAAACACAAAGCATCATAGTATAATCATATAAATATCCATCCATATAAAATGCATCCATAACACATCACATAAAATAAAATAAGCGTCACATCATGTAGTCGCATTGAAGCAATCTCATATATATATAAAGTTGAATGTCATGATACATTAGAATCAGATATACAGTATCATCATTGAATATACAAGATGCTAGTCAAAAACTCAGCCAATGAATGTATACAGATCATAAATTAGGCTGTACAAAAAAATGTGTGTCCAAGTGTGCTATCAGTATCCTGAGCTACCCTTGCCCTATTTGTCTCCATGATGGCTACCTCAGCTTTGATGGTGAGACCCTAATGGTCTCCTTGATGTGCTTGTGCGAGGGGTCCTAGTAGGAGAAATTTGGATAAGATGGGAGAAATTTGGCTCCCATTGCTCCTAGGCCACAACTCTATAGTACACTACCTTGTAGTATGATGCCTCCTACATCGCTTGGTTGTACATCTCGGCTAGGAACATGGCCTATCCCTGTATCTATTGTGTCACAACTTCTAGCTGCTGCCTCCATCCTATCTCCAATGCCAAGGCCATGTCCACACCCTACCTCATCTGGTGCTCTTGCACCACCTCCTTCCGTGCCTAGTCCCTCTCCTAGATCAATGTCTAAATCTGAGCCTGGGCCTAATGAAGTTTCCCTGTCAAAACCTACACTTGCACCTGTAGTGTTGCTATTTGTACCTCCCTAGGATCGAGACCTGGTGGTGGTGGTGGGGGTGGCGTATGTTGATGTGGCTGAACCAGTGGCCTCTATTTGACGGGTGGCACCAGTGGTAGGATCTAACCATCATGATATCCCCCTCCATCCTATCTATCATGTGCCTATCTCACCTACTATGGAACATGTCCAATCTAGGGTCCTTTGACCCATCCTCTGGCCACAGCTAGAACAACTAGTAAATTCAATTGAATTGGGGCATGAGCCCACCAATATGCATCATACGCCTGGGTGGTCCCTGCATCTGTGGGACAGTAAAAGTATACCCACGACACCATGTCCAATTGTTTGAAATCATCGATGGTTTACTAAGGTGGGATCCTCTATCCCCATGTTGTCTCCCTGGACCTCCAAGCAAAAAATGGCTCTTTGAGTATCATTGGGTGCATCCTGCACCTCCCCAAATTGGTGAGCAACCCTATCTAGAAGATACCGCTCAATCATGAGATGCTCTTGCCCATGCATGTATCTAGTCTAGCGGAAGTAAAAGAGGTGCACATCATCGTCATACCATCTATGGAAGTGGATCCATGGTCTCCACTGAAACATGGTCATCTCATTGATAATCTACCTCCAATGTGGGAGGCATGTAATGCCTATATAATGGAGGGTGGTCACCCCCCTATATCTGTAAGCCACAAGATCATCGTGGTCTGTTTGAACATCTACTATCTATGGCCTCAAAATGGAAATGTGCTCATAGGCCCACATGTGAAGAAGCGTAACTACGGCCCTAATGCTATGGGCCCCATAGTAGATAGCCCAGTTGATATCTTGATACAATGAGGCTAGGACAACTGGCCCCCAGGCATAAACAATCATTTCATTCATCATACAAGACCGAATGATCCCCCATCCTACGTTGCAGCCTCTAGCTCATCGATAAAGAACAAGGACTCTTGAGATCAAAGCACTAGCGAATGAGGTCAAATCTGAGGCAATCCCCACATATCTATCAAGGTCAAGCTGTCTGCTATCGGTCATGTACTCGTCAATGCCAAACAACTAAAAAATGTCATCACCTCCAACATCGACGTTATATATGTTGTGCTTACCATGAATAGGGATCCTTAAGATCTACCACACATCCTCCAATGTCACTATGGCCTCTCTAGTTGGAAGATGGAACAATGAAGTCTCACTTTGTCATCTCTCCACCAATGCCATCATCATAGCCAGGTGGGTCCTCATTGCTGGCATCTATGCAATGTTCCTGAATCCAATCGAACCAAGAAAGTATAGCGCATCATCGGTCAAGTGCCTCGCCTATCATAGTATCTTGCTTTTTTGCTCCTTCAAGTTGAGCACCCGAAGGACCTCCTACACTCAAAAAACTGACGTCATCAAAATTAATCACCTTGGTGCATTTTCAAAATTTAAAAATCCTTCAACAAGAAAAAGAGAGTCGGCATAGAAAAAGCGGGTCATTTTTGCAAAAGTGGAGGTTTATCATTTTGCAAATTTGACACTAAATCAAAAGTGATGCTATCCTTCAAAAGTGAGTCACCATTTTTGAGTGACGCCAAAATCTCTTAGGGCTGCACGACAGAATCTTACAAAGGTGAGTCAACATTTTGTATGCGACTATGGAACCCTCTAGCGTCACACGACACTATAATACAAGCATGGGTCAGTATCTACAAATGTGATGCCACCTGTAACAAATGTGACGCCCTAAAGGACTGCTTTTGGTCAACCTAAATGGACCTAATAAATGCTCCAAAATTATGCAAAACGAGAAAAGTTTTGAAAGGCATACCGGGGGTCCTGCATCTTGAGGCTACTGGAACTCGCGAACCCAATTCATCCGATGTCTGGGAAGCACATGAGCCACCATTCCATTAGCACCCAAAGCAAAAAGTCAAGGAATATAGGAGGTCAAGTGTGAAAATTATTTGAAAATGGCCCTTCTAACCCTATTTATGCAATTTTTTTAGGTATTTTTTGGATTTTTTTAGGTTTTTGAACCCATTTAATAAGTTTTCTACCAAACGAAGCCCGTTTTAACCCATTTTCTTCATTGTGAATCATTCTTTGCATCCTGTGGGCTATTTTTCATGTCTAAATCTTTGATTGAACCTTTTTCGTGAGCTCATCCTAAATTTGCAATTTTTGGTTGATTTCTCGAGGGGGCAGTGTGGCAGTGTAATTCTTTTGTTGGGATAGCAATGGGGTATCCAAAAAATCATGAAATTTTTGAATTTTGATCATGGCGGTGTTATTCTTTGAACCGATGCAACATGTACCTTGCTTCAAAGAGGGGAAAAATGTAGACACGTAAAATGTCCTCATTGATAATGGATATCTGATTCTGATCAACTAACACTGTTTCTTCTAAAATATCTCGAATTGATGAATTTATTGAATAATCAACATTATTTAATTAAAATTAGCAAATTTAGCTATTAATCAAATAATTAAATTTATTGATTAATTCACCTTTCTTCTAACTAATTTTCATTAGATTTAATTAAATCAAAACATTTAATTGAATCTCCCTAAGTCTTCTTATTTGATTAAAATTAATTAAGTAAAATACCTCAAACCCCCTAACCTCTTCCAATTAATTAATTTTTAATTAGTTAATCCTAAATCACCTTCTAATCATCATCAATCAAATCCTCCAGCTTTTAACTCTTCAAGAGTTAAATCAACCATGGTCAACTAACCAGGTTGCACATAAAATCAATTTCTTCTATTTATCTAATTCCTTAATTATCCTCACAAAGGCATATTCCAAGGAATATTCCTCTCAACAACCTCTCATTCAATTTCCCTCCAAAGGTTTTCAAAAACTTATCACATCCTCTTACATTTGCAATAAATTCTCTTACAACCTTTCAAATCCTCTTACATCCTCTCATATCTCATTCAATTCCTCTTACACCATTTTTAAATTCTCAACCAACAACATTTAATTCTCTTCCATCCTCCTCCACTCACATTTCCGAAAATGTGCTTCAACTTCCTCCAATACAATTGTGACACTTGACACATTCTCATTGGCTCTCAATTTATCCCACATTCACCAATTTCCGCCATTCTTCAACCCTTGGATTCTATAAATAGAGGCACACTTTTCACAATATGGATACACAACTTCATGCATTTCCATTATAGTCATTTGAGTTCATAGCTTTCAATATTTTCATCATTTTCAAGCAATTTAGCTAGATTATAGCCAATTTTGCACTTAGATCATCTACACTTCATCAAGCTTATCAAAGGGATTGGGAAAGGGCTTCTTTCCATATCAAAGGAGAAGCACTCCCCCTATGGGATGGAGGTTTAGCTGATTTTATTTAGATTACATGCTTTATTTTGTTCAATTTCTGGTTATTTCATGTTTTATAGTGATTTTGGTTAAAGAATTTCATATGGAACATTGGATTTCTTTCTAACATGTTTGGCACTTGTTTTTTGATCTCTTGTTAGTTTGTGTAGGTTTCTTGTTCACAGTCACATCATTTGATTGCACATTAGGAGGGGTAGGAACTTGTTGTAAAGCATTTTGAATCATGTTATGATAATGAGGGGAGGCTTGAATAAGATCCATAAGGATATCTTAGCATGAGTATTCTTTATTTGTTCAACAAGATTATACTCCTTTTCATTATGTAAAGGAAAATGAGGGGCACTAGGAAAGATAGGGTTAGGCAATGGGAGGAATTTTGGAGTTGTTCATCTTGGTTTTGGATTATTTCTAGTGTAATATGTATGAGCAACGGTACTATAGCTCGACTGTTGCAATATATTATTCTTAGGTGGTTTGAGGATGAGGACGGATTTGTTTTGAGTTTTTGGTTGTTGTGAGGGTGGATAAAGGATAATTTTATGCTCAAGAGAGTACTTCAAGGGATATCTAATGTGCATAACCTCAAAAGATTTATTCTTATTTTCATGATCTCTTAGTGAAGGGGAGTCTAATTTCACTTCATCGTCTTCATCTAAGGAAGTCACATTGCTAGTGTTTGAAATACATGTGTCAATGTTCTCATTTTCTTGCACCATGATATCCTCCCTAGTAGGAGAGTTTTTGGGAGAACTACAACCTAGATGTTTATGACATTCAAAGGTTGATTCTTCTAAAATGAGTTCATCACAAGCAAGGGAGTTATCAATGGTTGGATTTTCTTGCTTATCAATGATGGAATTATCTTGTTCAATAATGTTTTCCCTAAGGGAAGAGAGAGAAATAGGATTCTCATGGCTCTCATCGATTGAATCTTCTAACACCAAGGTATCTTCACAAATTTGATTGTTATGATTGTCCATGATTTCATCCTTTTTCTCTAAGGTCCCGTTCTCTTGTGCCATACTATCTACCCTAGTAGGAGATATTTTAGGAGAGGAGAAAAAAAGTGGTTCATCACATTCCATGGTTATATTTTGTAAAATAGCTTCATCACAAATAGGAGAGGCATCAAGAGAAGAAAAATTATGAGATTCAAGCTTACCAATGATTGAATCCTTTTGTTTAGATAGACCTTTCCAAATGTTAGGGACACTAGGAAGGAGAAAAATAATGCTACTACTTACAATCATTGGATCTATTAACACTAACATCGCCTCTTCACAAATTTGATTTGTATGATTGTCCACGATTACATCTTCTTTCACTAAAGAATTCTCACAAGTAGGGTTGGTTTTGGGAGAGGAATATAAACTAAGTAAAATAGTGGCAATGATCTCATCATCTTGTGTCATAATATCTTCCCAAGGAGGAGAAGGAGAAGGATAAACAAGACTTTCATGATTCTCAATGATTGCATCTTCTTTTACCAGAATACCTTTGTCACTAATAGGAGAGGTATCGAGAGAAAAACAACTATGATCTTCATGATTATCTATGCTCAAGTATCTTCTTCTATCATGTCATCATTCCCATAAATAGGAGAGATAGGAGGGGGTGTGGAATTAAGGAAGGTGTCAACATTTTCACTCTCTTGCACTAAGAGACTCTCATAACTAGGAAATTTATTCAATGAATGACTAACATGCTTATTGATGAACTTTTTCTTTGCAAACTTGGAAAAGAAAGATACTAATATTTGTGAAAAGTAATCTATACAAACTTAGTGTGCAAACCAAGAATGGAAAGAGTCTTGACATGCAATGCAATGACTTAGAATGAAATGTGTAAATAAAATTTTCAAATTCTAAAGAAGGTAATTTGTTGATTACACTATGCAACAATCTGAGAATGAAATGTTGTAAATGCAAATTTGAAATTAAGCAATGCACTAAATTAACCAAATTAAGCTAGATCTAATGAAATGAATGAAACAAAAGATCAACAAACTGAAATATAAATATGGTGACAACAAAAATAAACACATAAATGAAGTTTTTAATGTTGTAAAATGCAGATTTAGGCCTAATACGGGACTAAATCACCCAAATGGGTGAATGAGTCCCAATTAGGGTTTTTGGAAGGTTCAAATGCTAAAAAATAGTCAACACATAATTCCTAAAAATCTACAAAAACCACCTGTACAGGAACTAAATCACCCAAATGGGTGAATGAGTTCTAGATTAGGGTTTTTACACCAAATTCAAAGAAATCTAAGTTTTTTCTAAGGTTTCTAACTCATATGTTGACTTGATTGTTTTCAATTATAGTTTTTTAGTGAAATTGAATGATTTAAGATGCAAAAATGAAACCTATATGCACTTTTCACTAATGCAATGTTTAGAAGACCTAAATGCAAATTAACTAATGCAAGATCTAATGCAAAGTTAATGTAAGCTAGATCTAGGACTGCAATGTTCTCCAAATTAGAAATGCAAGTATCCAAAGGTCAGGTTCACCAAAATGAACACAAGGGGAAATAGGCGTGTCCACCTTTTTGGAGATGGACTACTTTGGGGACCTATTTCGCTCTTTAGTTCATTAGGAAACCAAGATCCCTTAATCAAGTGACTCAATTGAGGGAAAGGGGCCTTTTTACTAGGTGGTTTCCTTAGGTATGATTAAAAGGGGGGTTCACCACTAAAATGAAGTTTCAAAGGAAAGATGCAAAGTCTAATGCACTAAACCCTAGAAACTTGAGAACATCAAATAAAATGAACAAATAGAAATTAGATAGAAAGGAACCTAGAAAATTGAAGACTTTAAATCAAAGTCTGCAACTCTAAAATTTTGATTTTTGAGGTGTACTAGGCCTCATACGCCAAGCTAGACAATTTAGTCCCAGTCTAGGGTTTCTGGACATAATATGAAATCTCTTGGAAACTAATCTAGATCTACAAAATATTGGTAAAAAGGGTGTACTAGGACTCATATGCCCAGATTGTTGCACAGTGTCCTGAAAAAGTGAAAAGTGTCCTAGGAGCAAAATTTTGAACTGAAACTTTGTGAGACTTTGAATATGGATTAAATAAGCATCTTCCCACTGGTTTAATGGAAATAAGTTGGATATTGTTGATGGGTGTTTTAACACACTTTCTCAACATAAGCAATGTGTCGGTACACTACCTCTCTTGAAAGGAAATCTACAACTGCAAGCGACAGAAAACCTCCCCAAGGTCTCTCGGGTGTCAGGTCATGACTTGCATGGAATTCCTTAGTTGCTTTTGATGTGATTTTGCTGGTAATAATAGGGTGGACTTACATATCTGGATGTGGGGTGGATCTTCAAATCTAAAGTTTCCAAGATGGAAATTAAAGTGTACTTTTCTCTAGGTTCAAACAACAATCTAAAACTTTGATGTTTTCTTCAAGTTTGGCTTTAAAATGTGCAATGAACCTTAGCATAGGTTGTTTCTTAAAAAAAGGGAAAAGAGCGGGGGAAATCAAAGGTTCCTATATCTACAACTAATGATGAATAGTGATCATGGAGGTTCTATTGTGGACAACTTCCTTCAAATAGGATTCCACTTAACTAACAAATCTACAGTATCGTGAAGTTTGTGCTATCTTCAAAGGTCTGCAAATATTTTACCATTCATCCACCATTTACAGGCATGAATAAAGATAAATATTCAAAGAGCAGCTTCAAATTTCAGCCCAGGCTAACTTTGGAAGGCCATTTACCAGCAACAAACAACAAAAAGTATGGGCTAGAAGGCATCAACATAGCATAAATTTTCTATAATCATAGAACAACATGACTAAAATATATCAAAACAAGGATACAACTAACTCAAATAACAATGTGAATCTAAATAAAGCATCTAACAATGGAGATTGAATAATGAAACATGTGGAGAAATCAAAAAATGCACCAATTCAATATATTTTCATTATAAATTTTAGCAGCATGTCTTTACAACAACTCAACTCTCTTTGTAAATGAGAGGAGACCCCTATTTATAGTGCCCAAAAGGTTAAATGAATGGTCAAGATTGATTTTCATTGTGTGGCTAGATTCATTACAAAATAGGGTTTCACCCACCCCCAAATATATTGCAATTTAAAATTACATTCTTGTCCCTTTCCCTATTTTGTCCTTTAGTGACAACACTGTAGCATGATGTCTTTTGTTGACTACTCTTTTGTTGTAGCTATTCCTTCAGGAGCTCTTCATTGATAATAGGGTTGCCCTCATACTTCTTTAAAGCTGCATATTCCATGAATTTTAGAAAAACTGGCTGGAGCTTGTCCACCTCAATGATCTTATACCATAGCATCTGGTAACTCCATTCTTTTGCATTATCCTCAAGCTTCTTCTAGTCTTCATCATACTTTACACCTTGATCCCTGAAAAACTCCAACTGGGTGAAGGCACAGGTGGTGAAACTCATGAATTCCATTGTTATTTCATTGGACATCCCGTCCTCCATCTTCTTCTAGAAATAAGGATTTATCTTCTCTGGATCCATCTACACTGCAGACATGTCATCCTCTGTCATCAACTTTAGATATCAGGCACAGTCTGCCCTAATTTTGTTAACCCATTCGATATCTAGATCCATCTTATTCATTATTTGTTCCAACCTTTCCTTTCTGTTATCGAAGTCCTACCTCCACATGCGCATCAACCAATGGTCATCGCTTTTGAATGCAAGTTCCTTTTCCCATGTGGCCTTTGGTAACTGGAGGATGGCCTCAATCTTTAGACAAGTGGAATCATATGTTGCAGGGAAGTTGGCATAGAGCTTGTTCGTACTCTGTAGAGATTGTTGCAGATCCAAGAACTTGTTGGCTATTTGAACAGCCCAGCTGATACCCATGTTCCCGACGTACAAGACTTGTCAGAACTAGCTCTCTATAGTCTTGTCCAAGCTCTTTCTTTTCTCTAATTTGTCAATTTTCTCTTTGGACAACAGTTGGGGTGGAGCCATGGATGTGGTAGGCATGTCATCCACTGAAGACCATTGTTGGATGTAATCCATTAAGGTGGCCACCTGTGCTTTAAATTCATGTTTTGAGACCTTGTCCTATTTTATTAGATGCACCATTATAGCAACTAATTCTTCAATATTCCCCACCTTCTGCTCTTTGGTAGCAGTCCCCAAGTTGACGGTGGAAATGTTATAGCTTACACTAGCTTGGCCTACCACGGGTGTTGCTATCTGTGCGGTTCGGGACCCAGAAATGTCCATTGTTATTTTGGATCTCACTTTAGCCTTTTTCTCTTTTTTGGTTGAGCTTTGTACTTTGGCTAGGATAGCCTCTAGCCTCACCCTTGGATGCTTAGGAGTGGGAGTCTCCCTCAAGCTTCCTCTCCAACCACAAGAGCATGAAAAAATCTTCTTTTGATGGCTCTTGATCGCCTTCACCCTCCCCCATTGGGACTTATGTTTCTTTAATCTGTTTGCTCTTGTGCATGTATTCCTTAGGTTGGTTCTCTTCTCTGTCCCCTTCTTCTATAGGAGGAAGTGGCACGATCTCCAGTTGTTTTTCCTCTACAGGGGTCTCTACATTTTTTGTTGTCCTCTCGCCCTCCTGTCCTTCACTAGGAGGTGACCTTTCCACCTCGTCTTCATCGTGTTTCAGCTATTGGGCCATCTCTTTTTCAAGATCATCATCAAAGGTTTGTATGATGACCTTACCACTGGAATCCTCCTCATCTCCAATTTCAGAAGAGCTAGTTCCTTCCTCTTCGTAGGCCACCCTATCAATTGTCTGGTGTTCATGGTACTCGTCGGCTTCCTCTTCAATTGGCTTTGAAGCTTCTTTCTCCCGCCTCTCAAATTCTTTGGAGATCAGCATCATGGACTCCATTGCTGGTGGTCCTATGAGAGGTTGCAATGGCTTAGTAGTAGGAAGGACTTGCGCTAAGGCAGCCTAAAGGGTGGGGTCCATAAGGATTTGGGAGAGCTCAGAAGGGAGATTCTGCATGTGTCCCAAGAAAGCCTTGCGGAAATGTAGGAGCAAGCATTAGTGCTACTATTGTGGCTAATGGGAGTGATGTAGTAGGTGACATGGTAGTGGAGGAAGGAGGGGTAGTTACGGCAGAGGAGGATTCAATCACTATTATAGGCTCGATCAGAGGTGAAGGGTAAAGATGGACTGAGATGTCTACTGCCGGTGGGGATGTGGTGACCATGGCTAGGGAGAGAGACAATGGGGCAATCGAGACAAGGAGAGCCGAAAGAGGTTCTAGCTGATCTATCCTTTCTTCCTCACCTTCTTGGACTACAGGTTGCTCCATGGTGCCCCCTGTTCACTTGGGCTTCTTGGAAGGTGAGCCTCCTGAATCCTTCCTTGTGTATACCTTGGGATCTAAAGACTGCTTCATTTCAGTTCCTTTCCTCTTCTTTGATTTGGTGATCAGAGGAGATTTGGATGTCTCACCCATTGAAACTATAGTGGCAACATCTTCGATGGCACTGTGCTCACTTTTGAGTCCCTCATACATTAGGACCACTCCTCATTGCTTTAGTTGGGCCACTTTCCATTTAACCCATTCTTTAGTTCGGGCCGCAATGGGTTTGGTCACGATGTCAAGGTCATCGAATTCCTATTCATCCCAATCAATTGTGGGTAGTGGTAAGTTGGCGACTGCATTATACCGACGATCCATGACGACGCCTTCAGTTTCCTCAACTTAATCCGGTATAGGGAATAGTTGCACCCTTCTTACAAACTATGCATTCATCCTCATGTAGTGTCTAATGTGCACCTCTTTGTCGTCCTGGAAATTTTCCCATAAATCTTCAACATGATGTAAATGGGCATATTCTAGTCCCAACACTTTTCTCACATGCCCATACGGGTCCATCTACGGGCGAGCAGTGCGTAGTTGGAAGTGGTATTCTGCCAGTTCCTTTTCTGAGTTCCCAGCACACTAGGAGGTTTGTAGTTTATACATGCCTTTTTTGAAGGTAAAGGGATAAGAGATCCCTACCAAATGCTTGTTGCTAAGGATGGTGTGCACATGTTGCAGCTGTCGAGAGAGTTCCAATAGTATTATCCGGTCGTTGGGGTACCAGTGTAGCTTGTTCGGCCTCTTAGTGAAACCTTGGGTGCGAATGTAGGTGAACTTGGGGAATTGCAAGGATAGGAAAGCATACTGCTTTATGAATGCCCATGTGTTGTGACAGACTCTCCTTTCAAAATCCCCTCCAAGTAATTGAATTGTGTGACCAATGAAGGTGTCATTCCCCCTACAGTATTCCTTCTTAAAATTTCTAAATTGGAGTTGGGGATGTCTGTCATAGACTTTCAATCTTCACCCTAGCTCCTCATCAGGTGCTACAAACAATCCACAATACTGCTTTTGTTCTACCAACGAATAGACCAGATGGGAGGTCATGTAGAATTTGGAGCTCTTCTTTATGTTTATGAACTGCTCATGGACGCAGTTGCTTATCATACCTCCCTAGTAGAATGAGGCTTTGGTGGTGACATCCTCCTTCTGACAGATGATCTACTCAACAAAGTATACCATCCATTCTTGAAAGAATGTAGTAATGGGCAGGCCCATTACCTGGCTCAACATGGTGACCATGTCATGTTAGTCTTCATGGAAATCATTGCGGAAGATTTCTTTGGGAACCTTCACAACGCTGCCCCTTTTCTCCTTGAGCCAATGTTGATTTATCAATCTCTTGTAGCCCATTGAGTTCTCGTCCCATGCTTCTTTGCATTCTTTTATGGTGGGCATTTCCATTTCTTCAAAGGTAGGAATGTGGAACGTCTTTGTAATTCCCTCGGCCAACATGTCAGCTAGAATATTCCCATCCCTATCAATGATGGTCCTTGTCTCGGGTTGGTAGGCCTGTCGATAGGCCATGACTAGCTCAGGGGCAATAAGAGATGGGGAGAAGCCTACAACCTTCGTGATTCCACTCTGCCTGATTGATCTTGCATTGTCAGTCCTGGGGTGAATCCTGACCCTTTGCGTAAACTCCTCAATATTGACGTGGCTGATATTGGTGCATGTGATTTCTTTCCAATCCATGGTGATTTTCGATCACAAAGGTTTACCTAGGAACTAGAACTTCATCTGGTTCTTATCCTCTTTTGCACAAGGAGTCTTGCCTAATTTCTTCCCTTTGTCCTTCTCTGCAGTTCCCCCTAGGGTCTTGCACCCGATTCCATATATCCTACAAGCATGGAAATAGTGAGTATGACTAATTATAAAGGCATGAGCATTTGTCAAAATCTAATTTAGACAATGTATGATTGATGAAATCAAATTTTTACTTCAAGATATCGTTAGCCATTTATTGGAGGAACCTAAGAAAATTCAGAGGGCTAGACTTCCTTGGCAGAAATGTTGTTTGGAAGGGGTAAATAGGTGGGGGTGATTCGGGCGGTTTCTCTCGTCTTCTCATTTTGATGATTCGAGGGGTTCATGTTGAAGAGGGAAAAAATTTGAGCACATGGGTAGGCATTAGTTTTAAATTTTGAAGTCATTTAGGTCAATTTTGGGGCCTTTGGAATCAGGCTCGAAAAGTTGTCAGGGGTTCGCTGTTTGAAATAGCTGGCCAGAAATGGAGTTCTGGGACCCAAAAGGCTAAAGGAAGGCTGATGGTTCAGGCCTGGAGGGGTGGAAAGTCATCGTGTTTTCGCCGTTATGGGATGGAAATCCAGGAACGAAAACCCGAATGGAGCGGCTCGGCGGACCGGACCCGACGTCAAGCTTGTACGTCTTACTTTTCGTATGAAGTTTCTCAATGAACAGGAGGATGAATCCCAAAGGTCGCAAAGGCGGGTGTGCTTTTCCCTTTTGAAATGGCGAAGGCGGGACAAAATCCTGGATGGTGGAGCCCGGTGAGGGTGAGGAAGTTTAAATATCAATGTTCAGTCTTTCACTAGGAACGAGGGCTCGGGGCCCAGGAGGTGGAAGGTTGTCGCTAGATGGCAGCTACAAAAGGGAAAAGCCACGACGAAAGTCTGCAGACTGGGACCCAGGGTCATGATGGAAGGATGATTTCTGAGAGTTTAACATTGGACGACCAGATGCAAGGTGGGCTCTGAGGGTCAGGTGGATGGTATCATTCGACTATTTGGGAACAACGAAAACTTTAGGGAATTCTGGATGCAGAATTCTGGGGCTTCAGGCATGGGAAGGAAAAATGGAGGCCGATTTTCAAAGTTCCAACTATTTAATTCCAACAACGTCGGATGATGGAGTTTCAGGGTCTCAGGCCCGAAAGGGCAATCCACCGTTTTGAACAAACATGTTTGTTTTCATAAATTCTCGATGGCTAAGTGTAAACCCTGGCCCAGAGGTCATGAATTCCCTGTATGAAGAATAGAGATGGCGAAGGAAACTTTCGAATCAACCTTGCGGGATTGATTTGAGGGTTTATCTAGATTTCAGAACGTGGGTTTTGTGTGTTTTATCCAATTTTAGCAAATTAAAGCATTTTTAACCCATGTTATTCATCATTTTAGGTGCAAAATTATGAAAAAAATCCTTAGGAGGGTGGACGAGAAACCTACCTAGAAAGCTAGATGAAGGAGACAGTGAAATCCACTAAGGATCGGTGGATGAAGGTAATAGGCGCAAGGGTGGTGATCGACGAAAGTGGTGAACTACTTAGGAAAGCGCTCTGACTTCTATCGCAAACCTGACAAATGAAAATGACAAGTTGGCCCCTTTATTTATACCCTTAATAGCAATTAATGCTCCCATTTAATGCAGGTACGA
Organism: Sequoia sempervirens; assembly: GCA_007258455.2. NCBI lineage: Eukaryota > Viridiplantae > Streptophyta > Pinopsida > Cupressales > Cupressaceae > Sequoia > Sequoia sempervirens. The sequence goes on along the minus strand of VDFB02271358.1, from coordinate 243,655,095 downwards.
CTAGCAGGTTGGTTGGTGTATTTAAATTTGTGGACAACGGCGGGAGGTCCAAGGTCCGAGGGCCGAAAAGATGCGAGGCGACAACTGCTTTAAAATTTGTTTTGCAAACCGCTAGCGAAGGGCATCTTAGGATCCAAAGGGCAGGAGGACATCTTAGGTTCTACATTTTGAAAATTTAGTTCAGAAACCGTCGGCGGCGAAGGGGAACTTGGGGTCTAGAGGGCAGAGTCTGCACATAATTCTAGATGCAAAAGTCTAGATTGTCGGGCCCAGAAGCTTTGAAAGCCGCTCAAATTTTCATAAGTTTTAATTGACAGCAAAGAGGGAGCCAGGTTCCAGGGTTTGGGAAGGCAGAGGCCTTCCATTGTTTGAAACGATGAACACAAGGGGAAATCCCTACCAGGGAAACTCGGCGGCGCGGACCCGCCAAGCCTCAAGGCCGCTGGTAGAGGCAAACTGCCAAGGAGACTCCACAAGGCACCAGGACTTAGCCAAATGGAGGAGATGAAACACAGTCAACTCAAGATGAGACTTTGGAGGTACATTGACCATTTAGGACACCAAAAATGAGGCCACGCAAAATGAGGTGGTGACAAAACAACCCGGCAAGGCGAAGGAAAAGATGGTCCCCATTCTGAACGGGGCGTGTGTGCTGAGGGCACAACAAATGGCGACTCTACTAGAAAATGCTCCTAAGCATTCTAGGGATAAGCATTCATTTAGAACCCAGATTCTTTGGTTTTGTAGACCAAGAGTAGACTTCCAAGAGTGAACTGGGAGAACATAAACCTTAGTTTGGTCAGTGTACAAGACATCTCAGAAATTTGTGTGTCATGAATTCATTCCTTTTCTTGGGACTGCGCCAAGTGGCTGCTAATCCTACCGAGCAAGCTACATAGATCGTCCAACACTAAAAGTAGCCTAGACATTGCCCTGCTACTAGTCACGAGTCCATAGCGCCAACGGAGTTTTCACTGTGACCCTAGGGATATTTCTCTATTGCTAGCCAGGCGTCCATAGCCCTGATAGAGTTATCCACACACCCATATGGTCGCTTGATTTCAGAATTTTCTTTCTTTGATTTCTCTTGATATTTCTTTCAACTTGTCTTCTTTTCTTATCTTTTGCTTGACCGTGTAAGCATCGAAGCCTACAAAGGGTTTGGGAAGCGCAGTGGTCACTGGAGAGGAATTTGGATTTTTCATTTACTAGGGTATCATAGTAGCCATTGTACAGTCCTTAGGAATAATTAACATGCTTTTGTGCAAGATATGAGATATGCGTAAAAAGAGCCAACCAAGGGTCAAGTTCTAAAGTAGATTTCAGACAAGGAAATCATTCCTAGGTGGCTTTTAGGGACCAATAGTTGGAAATGAATGTTTATCTGAAGAATACTAAGGAAAAAAAACAAAGTGATCCATTCATTGAATTAAAATGACCACCATAAAGGGATGAAGAACATCCTTTCAAAACAAAACAGCTGGGAACGAGCAAAACAGAAAACAGTGATGTAGCAAAATGCAAGAAAGCCAAAAGACAACCTATTCTACCCTATATACATGTATTAATAGAAAAGAGCCTATGGGAGCTCAAGCTTGAAAGTAATGCTTAAGGTGCTACCCATTGACTGGCAATGAGACATCTCCACTAGTTAAAGTTTTTAGGCGGAACACATTGTCTCCCAAAATATCAACTATTTCAAAGGGGCCAAACCAAAGCTTGTTGAATTTGTTATGTCCCCCTTTCTTTTAATGGGCCTTGTCCCAGTATAGGACTAAATCTACAATTATAAATTCCTTGATCTTGGCTTAGTGGTCGAACCATCTCTTAACCATGCCCTGATGTTTGGTGAAAGTTTCTATTGCACGGTCTCAAACTTCTTCTAAATGCAAGAGCTCATCCAGTCGAGCTTCTCTATGATCCCCTCCTTCATAAAAGTCATTGATAAATTGGAGAGTGGGAATCTTCAGGTGGATAAGAAATATGGGCTCTACGCCATAAACAAGATGGAATGGGGAATCACCAAGGGAAGCCTTGTGGCGGGTATGGTCTACCCAAAGGGAAAAATGGAGATGTGTATGCCAGTCCTTGGGATTCCTATCTAGCAACATCTTGATTACCGTGATCAAGTTCTTGTTTGTGGACTCAGCAAGGCGATTTCGTTGATGGTAGTAATTAGACAAAAATTTGAGAGTGATTCCATAGTCAAAGGCTCAACCAGCAAATTTTAATGAAGCAAATGTGGGTCTATTATCACACACTAATGCATAAGGACAACCAAAGCGATTTAAAATAAAACTTTCCAGAAAATTAGTAACTACCTCAGTTGTGCACTGCTTACATACAATTGATTTTGTCCATCTAGTATAGTAATCAGTAGCCGTAAGAATGCACCTTTGTCCCGCGGATGATGGAGGGCTTACCGGATCGATGAAATTGAGGCCCCATTGGGTGAATGACCTTACCTCCAGCACAGGTTGTAGTGGGACAACAACATTCTTCTCCTTGGTGGTGGCTGTCTAGCATGTGTGACATGACCGAACATGACAGTGAGCATCTTTGAGGACAGTTGGCCAATAATATCTCTCTCTTAATACCTGATGTATAGTGGAGGGCCCAAATCCATGACCAGTGTCGAACTTATCATGAAACTCCTTCAATACTCGATCTACTTCTTCCTTTCCAAGGCATCTCAAGTAAATGCCTTCATGATTTCTTTTGTATAAAATGGACCCCTGCAACATGTAACTGTTTCTTTTCAATCTAAGAGCACACTTTTGGACTCCCTGTAGATGAGGCGGGCACTTGTGGTTCAACAAATAATAGACAAAATTCTCGTACTATTCTCCCGAGGAAACATCCTCGAGCTGGTATTGCTGCATAGTGAGTTCGGGTCTAGCCTCTACTACTGCTTCAACAATCATGCGAGTAAGTACCTATCCTCTCACCAACCTCATTGGTTGGATTTCCATATCATATTCCTGGAGCAGGGTGACCCATTTGGCTCTCTATTCACCCAATTCATTTTGCATGAGCAATGTTTTCACTGTTGGGTCGGGGACAATGGCAAACACTTTGTTACGCAAGATATAATGCCTAAACTTCTTCACTCCCCGCATGAGGGAATATGCTTTCTTTTCCACGTTGTGGTAGCATAATTCAGCATCCTCAAAGGAGCACTCATGAAGGCAATCGGGTGCTCATTTCCTCCATCATCTTTCTGAGTCAAAATGCTAGCACGTGAATTATCTGAAGCGAATGAATAAATATAGAATTGCTTCAGATAGTTTGGACTAATGAGCATAGGCACCTCAGCAATGGCCTGTTTGATTTCTTCAAAAGCCTATTTGGCTTTGGGAGCCCACTCAACTTTGGCATCCTATTTTAACATAGCATTGAGTGGTTTAACAATTTCAACAAAGCTCGTGATGAACTTCTTGACGAAATTGATTTTTCCAAAGAAGGATTTTAATTCTTTCTTGCTACCTGGTGGTGGGATCTTCAACAAAGACTGGATACATTCAGGGTCTATAGAGATTCCTTGTTCTGAAATGATATACCCAAGCAATCTACCCTCAGTCATGCCAAAAATGCACTTTTTTGGGTTAAGAGAAACTCCAAACTCCCTACATCTCTGAAACACTTTGCACAAATCAGAAACATGGTCATTCCACCTTTTTGAGAACATAGTAAAATCATCCATGTAGATGATTATGCATTTTCCAATCAAATCTTTGAAGGTGATATCCGTGGCATGTTGGAAGGTGGCACCAACATTGATTAGTCCAAAAGGCATCCTCCTGTAAGTGAAGGCCCCCCACTTAGTGGTGAATGTTGTCTTATGACGATCTTCATACTGTACCATCACTTGATTGTACCCAGAGTAGCCATCGAGGAAAGACATCATTTGGGAGTCATTGACAATCTGTAGCACCTCATCCAATGAAGACACACAATCTAATTTCTCCATTCTTCTTTCTGATTGGGACCAAGTTGGCTACCCATGTGGAATGCCTGACTGGAAAAATAATTCTTGTTGAAAGCAATTTCTATACCTCTTTGTAAATGATGGGCTCTAATAAGGCATTAATAGGGTGTTTCCACTGATGGAATGGCCTCACTTGTGTCTTGATATGGATTGTGTGAGTAATGATGGAGGTTTCATAAGTCTTGAGATCCTCATAGCTCCATTCCACCACGTCATGATACCTTTTCAGAGCATTAATGATTCCCTTCTTTTCTTCGGTCATGCACACTTTGCTAATAAACACATTTTTGGTCTCCTTGGTTGTCCCAAGGTTGTGAGCATTGCATTGGTTTCTTATGGCTTCCTTCTTCATCTGCCGATCCTAGTCTCTAATCTGGTCCAAATCAAATATGCATTCGAGCTAAACCATGCCTCTAGGAATCCTGTTGGTTTTAAGGATGATAACCCCCTCTATATCCAATTCAGCCTCTTCTAGATTAGCTTCATCAATTATTTGGGTCGCGAAGACATCAAAACTCGTGATGGATTCAAGGATGTGCTTATCATCATTGAAGACCTAAAAGTGAGTGACATTATCCAAGACAGGTAGTGCAAATGTCAACTCAACTATAAATTTATTAAGCCTAGACAAGGAAAGGGGCTGCAGAGTGCTGGTTGCTTGAGCCAAGGCATCAGTTGTATGATTCTAATCATGAGGAATCAACTGTATATTAAATGCATCTAAGCCTAATAAGACATCCCAAACCCTATGCCTATAGTTTGTGAGCCTTCTATCATGACATGAGTACAATTTTCTAACTTGTTTAACTACAAGTTCGAAGTCCCCAAATACTTGCAACATTTTAACATTTTTCTTTAAGGCCATAAGAAGACCATGCACTAATGCTTCGTATTCTGCTACATTATTGGTGCAATAAAATTGCAACCTATGGGTAGCAAGAAAGGTCTTACCCGTTGGGCTGATGAGCTCAAACCCAACACCAACTCCTTATTTTGATTTAGATCCATCGAATCGGAGCATCCAAAATATGGAAAGCTCTTTGAATTTGGGTCCAAATTTTCTCTGACTTCCTTTTGGCTAGGTGGTTGCTCCCGTAATCTTTTGAGAATCCTGTAGCCTGGTGTGTTGAACAATAGGTGGTTTTGCTAACACCTCCTTTGGTGTTTCCTTTATGGGAAAAACTAATTTTTTCACATGCTCTACTGCCATTTGGCACAAGCAATAATCAAACTCAGAGTGGGCAACATTGTGAATCCTGCACCAATTTGGCAATAAGAAATCCTAGAAATTCATTCAGGTGCCCAAGCTGAGTTGATCCCTTGCACACTTTTCCATGAATTCTTGGAAACCATTGAGTAATTCCCAATTTTCACCTTCATTGGTTTTATCATCCGATTCTACCAACTTTTATGTACTGGGAGGCATTTGAGTAAGGTCAGTTGAAGGGCTGCACTGTACTAAGAGTACTTTTGCAGCATATTCTTTTTGGGGTTTGAATTCATCTTGATAGGTGAAGGGACATTAATTTCCCAATTCTGTCTCAACAAATAACACCTTGTTTAGGTTGTTGTACTCTGTGATCATATATTTCATATGGGGCTCGTGATCTACATAGATCTGATTTGGCAGCCCTTTCCATGGCAGCCACATGTGAGAATGGTTCATGGCCGCATATCCATTCAATGTTTTGGTGAATTCTCTTTCCAAGATGATCCCATATGCATCGGCAATGTCAGCCACTTGAATATCAATGACTTGTTGTATCCTTGGATCTACAGCAATTTGCATCAGGATCTGAATCATTTCTCCCACAATGTTGATCTTTGTTTTGTCCAGCTGGGTCACTTTCCTCCTAGAAGGCATGGGGATAATTCCAAGAGCCTTACTTACTACCAAATACATAACATTGACAGACGCTCCTAAATCAAGCAGGCAGTTATGCAATTTTTTCCTGAATATCTGAATGGTGGTAAGGAAAGGGGGAGTTTCCAATCTTCCTTGGAAGAGGCCCATGGGCATGTCTACCTGAGCTACTTGAGCTTTGTTCTTATCACTAGTTTTATCCTTAATCTATCTAGATGACTGATCCTTAGAACTCTATCCATTGTTTTGGTCTGGTCCCTTTTCTAGCTGTTTACCTGTAGACTGATTTAAGGGAACATCCTTCCTTTTCCCTCTTTTATCCTATATAACAGGTTCTTGCCTAGGTTCTTCAAAGGTGACTCTTTTGGCTGAGGCCTCATGTGTCATGCTAGAGGATGGGGTCCCATTGAGTACCCTAAAGAAGGCATGCCTTACAACAAGTACCTTGAGTAGTTTGAAGGAAGATAAACTAATTTTTACTTTCTTGAACTCTTCTACCACATATTCACCCATTTGTTCAATCTTAGAGTCAAAGGCTTGACCTATTGCAGAGCTAGGAGGTTGGATTTCCCTTTGACTTGACTAATTTTGGGGTTGTCCTTGAGGCTAGTTTTGCGCCTGATTTTGAGTCCTATCCTTGTTGAGGTATTGGGTGGGTATATGGGGAAGCCCAGGGTTATTGTTGGCATTGGGATCAGGTGGGGTAGTAAAATTGTTTGGTTGAGTAGAAGTCGTAAAGGGTCCACGCGCCTGCCTGTTTATGAGGAAGTAAGGGGTTGTTCTCTGGTGGAACATGTGAATTTCATCTACATATGGTTCTTCCTCATCTACTGGACCATTATCTATGGAATTGAAAAGTTGAGCCATGGTTTGCTCGTTACTTACCTCTTGCACCTCTTCGCCCTTAATGGGGGTAGGCTCAACTTTAGGCTGATTGTGGGCACTTCATGGAAATGACGCTTGGTTTACCATGAGACAAGATTCATAAGGCTTAGACGGGATGATGTCTCTACAACCGATACTATCAGCGGCATTTTGGACCTCAATTTGGAAAATTTCTACAGCTGTCTAGAATTCAGGACAATTCAACTCAGAGTGTCTGCTAGTCTTGTAAATTAGACACCATTTAGACAAGGCTGCCTCGGCGAGGTACACCCCACTAGCCATTCTCTCATTGTTGGTCAGCTAATCTAGAGGAGTAGGGACACCTCCATTATTGGGCCTTGTATTCCAAGTGTGGTTTTTCCTCTAAGAAGGTCTCCTTTCAAAATTTTGATTCAAATTTTGTCCTCTATCATAATTTTGTCTAGAAGAGGTGCTTGCTTCCCAGTTGTCTCGACTATCTCAATTAAGATTGGCCTGAAGGTTACGTTGGGATGCCTACAACTAATTATTCTGATTCTTTAAGTGTGTCATTTCCATGGACATTTTCTTTATCATCTCTGTCAGCTCTTCCAATTTTTCTTTCTCAACACTGTTGCTTGGCTGTGGTGCCAGAATTTGGAGAAAGACAGGCGGGGCTACCGGCTGATTTTGATGCATTGGAGGGAATTCTGGTCTTGGAAAAAATAGTGGTGCTTGCGGTTGTTGAAAATACACCTATTGTTGTTGAAGAGCCTGAGGGTAACTTTGTTGTTGTTGAGGCTGCAAATAAGAAGGCATAGGAGGTGTGTAATTCATTGGTTGTCCAGGGTGCAGAATGATGGGCAACTGAGGCAGCTGGTTCATAAGAGGGGTCTGATTAGTGAATGCTTGATTAAGCCCTTGAATCTGCATCGGGTGAGCTACTGGTCCTAAATAAGGCAGGGGACCAAAGGTATTTTTCCCCAAATCTACACTGGCAATAACAACCTCTGTATAGGCAGTTACTAATGAGGTGAGTGGGAGACGCATCCTCTTTACCAAGGTTGATATAAGGTTGTCTAATGCCGCATAGTAGATTGGGAGAGTTGCGACATCATTATGAAGGTATGGGTCTTGAAGCCTTGTGAAGGCATGATGAAAATGATCATTAAAGGATCCAATGGGTTCATTAATTTCCCTTATGGCAGACATAAACTACCTATATAGCTTCGAGGGGCTGATTGGGATCTTATATTTTTTCTGGAAAGTATTCTTCATTAGGTCCCATGAGGTAATAGACCCCCTCGACAGATTGATGTACCAATAGAAGGCCTCATCACCCAATGAATGTGGAAAAAGGCGGCATGCAACATCCTCATGATTGACTTGCATTTCAGTGACTGTTGTTTCAAATATTTTGATGTGCTCTTCAGTTGTTCTCTGCGGGTCACGAGGATTGAAATTTGAAAAAAAACCTTCCAGATTCTTGCGCATATCATGGTAAGTGGCAAAGTGTATCAGTGAAGGATTTTGTGCCAACCAAGCCATGGTAGGAGGCAGAGGTGGTATCTGCTGTTGAAGAACAACAATCTGCAGCTGCGCCTATAGTAGGACAGCAGCTTGGGCGGCGACTGTTTGGATTGTACCTTGGGCTTGAAAGGCCGGGAGAGAGGCAACTTCCTGGCTGCCGAAGATGGGGGGTGAAAGTGCAATTTTGGATGGCCGAATGGAAGATGAACACAAGGTGAATGAGGGTGAAGGGGGAAGGGAAGTGGGTGGAATGGAGGAAGAGGAAGAAGCAGTGTTTCCTCCCTTAGTTCGCTTTGCCCTTGTAGGAGGCAGTAACTCTTCGAATTCTCCCTTGTTTGGCGCTGACCGTAAAACTCTTTGAAATCTTTCCGGGGAGAATGATCCAATTCGATCCAGCTTCACAAGGCCCTCCTTCTAGCGCCAGTTCTGTTGATGGGTATTTTAACACACTTTCTCAACACAGGCAATGCGTTGATGCACTACCTTTTTTGAAAGGAAATCTCCAACTATAAGCGGCAGAAAACCTCCCCAAGGTATCTCGAGTGTCAGGTCATGACTTGCATAGAATTCCTCAATTGATTTTGATGTGATTTTGCTGGTAATCACAAGGCGGACTTACATAGCTAGATGTGGGGTGGATCTTCAGAACCGAAGTTTCCAAGATGGAAATTAAAGTGTACTTTGTTGTAGGTTCGAACAACAATCTAAAACTTTGATGTTTTCTTCAAGTTTGGATTTACAATCTATAATGAACCTTAGCATAGGTTGTTTCTTAAAAAAAGGGAAAAGAGCAGGGGAAATGAAAGTTCCTAGATCTACAACTAATAGTGAACAGTGATCATGGAGGTTCTGCTGTGGACAGCTCCCTTCAAACAGTATTCCACTTAACCAAGAAATATAAAGCATCATGAAATTTGTGCTATCTTCAAAGGTCTGCAAATATTTTACCATTCATCCACCATTTACAGGCATGAATAAAGATAAATATTCAAAGAGCAGCTTCAAATTTCAGCCCAGGCTAACTTTACAAGGCCATTTACCAGCAGCAAACAACAAAATGTATGGGCTAGAAGGCATCAACACAGCAGAAATTTTCTATAATCACATAATAACATGAGTAAAATCTATCAAAGGAAGGATACAACTAACTAAAACAACAATGTGAATCTAACTAGAGCATCTAACAATGGAGATTAAATCATGAAACATGTGGAGAAATCAAAAAATACACCAAGTCAATATATTTTCATTATAAATTTCAGCAGCATGTCTTTAAAACAACTCAACTCTCTTTGCAAATGAGAGCAAACCCCTATTTATAGTGCCAAAAAGGTTAAATGAATGGTCAAGATTGATTTTCATTGCGTGGCCAGGATTCATTACAAAATAGGGTTTCACCCACCCCCAAATATATTACAATTTAAAATTACATTCTTGTCCCTTTCCCTATTTTGTCCTTTAGTGACAATACTGTAGCATTTTGTCTTTTGCTGACTACTATTTTGTTGTAGCTATTCCTTCAAGAGCTCTTCATTGATAATAGGGTTTCCCTCCTACTTCTTTAAAGCTACATATTCCATGAATTTTAGAACGACTAGCTAGAGCTTGTCCACCTCAATGATCTCGTACCACAGCATCTGGTAACTCCATTCTTTTGCATTATCCTCAAGATTCTTCCAGCATTCATCATACTTTATACCTTGATCCCTGAACAGCTCCAACTGAGCGAAGGCATGGGCAGAAAAACTCATGAATTCCATTGTTATTTCATTGGACATCCCGTCCTCCATCTTCTTCTAGAAATAAGGATTTATCTTCTCTGGATCCATCTACACTGTAGGCATGTCATACTCTGTCATCAACTTTAGATATCAGGCACAGTCTACCCTAATTTCCTTAACCCATTTGATGTCTAGATCCACTTTATTCATTATTTGTTCCAACCTTTCCTTTCTGTTATTGAAGTTCCACCTCCACACATCCATCAGCCAGTGGTCATCACTTTTGAATGAGAGTTCCTTTTCCCATGTGGCCTTTGGTAACTGGAGGATGGCCTCAATCTTTGGATAGGTGGAATCATATGTTGTAGGGAAGTCGACACAGAGCTTGTTCATACTCTGTAGGGATTGTTGTAGATCCAAGAACTTGTTGGCTATTCGAACAGCCCGACTGATATACCCAAGTTCCCGACGTACAAGACTTGTCAGAACTAGCTCTCTATAGTCTTGTCCAAGCTCTTTCTTTTCTCTAATTTGTCAATTTTCTCTTTGGACAACAATTGGGGTGGAGCTGTGGATGTGGTAGGAATGTCATCCACCGAAGACCATTGTTGGATGTAATCCATTAAGGTGGCCACCTGTGCTTTAAGTTCATCTTTTGAGACCTTGTCCCATTTTATTAGGCGCACCACTCTAGCTACTGATTCTTCAAGATGCCCCACCTTCTGCTCTCTGGTAGCAGTCCCCAAGTTGAAGGTGGAAATGTTATAGCTTACACCAGCCTGGCCTATCGCGGGTGTTGCTATTTGTGCAATTCAAGACCTAGAAACGTGCATCATTATTTTGGATCTCACTTTAGGCTTTTTCTCTTTTCTGGTTGAGCTTTGTATTCGGGCTAGGATAGCCTCTAGCCTCACCCTCGAATCCTTAGGAGCAGGAGTCTCCTTCTCAAGCTGCCTCTCCAACCATAAGGGCATGAAAGAATCTTATTTTGATGGCTCTTGATCACCTTCACCGTCCCCTGTTCGGACTTCTGTTTGTGCACCTTTCATCTTGGTGTTGTCTCGCTCTTCTTCATCAGAATTTAGGATGAAAGTGAGGCATTTGACGGGTGGTTTAGTACTCAATTTCCCTTGGGGACTTTCTTCTACCTCACTTTCCTTTTCCTTTATTTCTTTAATCTGTTCGCCCTTGTGCATGTATTCCTTAGGTTGGTCCTCTTCTCTATCCCCTTCTTCTATAGGAGGAGGTGGCACAATCTGAATCCTTCCTTGTGTATACCTTGGGATCCAGAGACTACTCCGTTTTCGTTCCTTTTGTCTTCTTTGATTTGGTGATTAGAGGAGATTTGGATGTCTCACCCATTGAAACTGTAGTGGCAACATCTTCGGTGGCACTGTGCTCACTTTTGAGTCCCTCATGCGTTAGGACCACTCCTCGTTGCTTTAGCTGGGCCACTTTCCATTTAACCCATTCTTCAGTTCGGGCCACAATGGGTTTGGTCACAATGTCAAGGTCATCGACTTCCTATTCATCCCAATCAATTGCAGGTAGTGGTAAGTTGGCGACTGCATTATACTGGGGATCCATGATGGTTCCTTCATCTTCCTCAACTTGATCTGGTATAGGGAATAGTTGCACCCTTCTTACAAAGTATGCAATCATCCTCATGTAGTGTCTGGCACGCACCTCTTTGTTGTCTTGGAAATTTTCCCATAAATCTCCAACATGATATAAATGGGAATATTTTGGTCCCAACGCTTTTCTCACATGCCCATACGGGTCCATCTGTGGGTGAACAGTGTGTAGTTGGAAGTGGTATTCTGTCAGTTCCTTTTCTGAGTTCCCAGCACACTAGGAGGTTTGTAGTTTATACATGCCTTGCCTGAAGGTAAAGGGATAAGAGATCCCTGCCAAATGCTTGTTGCTAAGGATGGTATGCACATGTTGTAGTTGTCAAGAGAGTTCCAATAGTATTATCCAGTCATTGGGGTACCGGGGCAGCTTGTTCGGTCTCTTAGTGAAACCTTAGGTGTGAATGTAGGTGAACTTTGGGAATTGCAGGAGCAAGAAAGTGTACTACTTTAGGAACGCCCGTGCGCTGTGAGAGACTCTTCTCTCAAAATCACCTCCAAGTAATCCGATGATGTGACCAATGAAGGCGTCGTTTGCCCTGCAATATTCCTTCTTAAAATTTTTGAATTAGAGCTGGGGATGTCTATCATAGACTTTCAATCTTCTCCCTGGCTCCTCATCGGATGCTACAAACAATCTGCTATATTGCCTTTATTTTTTGAGTGAATAGACTAGATAGGAGGTCATGTAGAATTTGGATCTCTTCTTTATGTTCATAAATTGCTCATCGAAGTAGTTGCTTATCATACCTCCCCAATAGAATGAGGCTTTGGTGGTGACATCCTCATTCCCACAGAGGATTTGCTCAACAAAGTATACCATCCATTCTTGAAAGAATGCAGCAGTGGGCAGACTGATTACCCAACTCAACATGGTGAATAGTTCATGGTAGTCTTTGTGGAAATCATTGTGGAAGAGTTATTGGGGAACCTTCGCAGCGCTACTCCTTTTCTCCTTGAGCCAATGTTGATTTATCAATCTCTTGCAGCCCATCAGGTTGTTGTCCCATGCCGCTTTGCATTCTTCTATGGTGGGAATTTCCATTTCTTCAAAGGTAGGAATGTGGAACGTCTTTGTAATTCCCTCAGTCGACATGTCAGTTAGAACATTCCCATCCTTGTCAATGATGGTCCTTGTCTTGGGTTGGTAGGCCTGCCGACAGGGCATGACTAGCTCAGGGCCAATGAGAGATGGGGGGAAGCCTATAGCTTTCGCAATTTCACTCTGCATGATTAATCTTGCATTGTCAATCCTAGGGTGAATCCTGACCCTTTGCGTAAACTCATCAATATCGACGTGGCCGATATTGGTGTATGTGATTTCTTTCCAGTCCTTGGTGATTTTCGATCGCAGAGGTTCACCCTGGAATTAGAACTTCATCTGGTCCTTATCCTCTTTCCCACAAGGATTCTTTCCTGATTTCTTCCCTTTGTCCTTCTTTGTAGTTCCCCCTAAGGGTCCTACACCCGATTCTATATATCCTGCAAGCATGGAAATAGTGAGTATGATCGATTATAGAGGCATGAGCGTTAGTCAAAATCTAATTTAGACAATGTATGATTGATGAAATCAAACGTTTACTTCAAGATATTGTTAGCCATTTATTGGAGGAACCTCAGTTAATTCAGGCCTGGAGGACTGGACTTCCTTGGTAGAAATGCTATTTGAAAGGGGCAAATAGGCCGGGGCGATCTAGGTGGTTTAAACTGTCTTCACATTTTGATAGTTCGAGGGGCTCATGTTAAAGAGGGCCAAATTTTGAGCATGTGGGTAGGCATTAGTTTTCAATTTTGAAGTCATTTAGATCAATTTTGGGGCCTCCAAAATTTTAGGCTCGGAAAGTTTTCAGGGGTTCGGTGTTTGAAAGAGCCGGCCAGAAACGATGTTCCAGGACCCGAAAGGGTAAAGGACAGCTTATGGTTCAGGCCTAGAGGGGTGGAAAGTCGTCGTGTTTTCGCCGTTATGGGACAGAAATCTAGGAATGGAAACCCAAATGGAGTGGCCCGGCAGACTGGACCCAGTGTCGAGGTTGGACGTCTTACTTTCCTTATGAAGTTTGAATAGGAGGGCGGAGATCAGAAAGGCGGGCGTGCTTTTCCCTTTCGAAACGACGAAGGTGAGACAAAATCCCAGATGGCGAAGCCCAGCGAGGGCGAGGAAGTTTAAAGTTCAATGTTCATTCTTTCACGGTGAATGAGGGCTCGAGGCCCAGGAGGTGGAAGGTCATCGCTAGATGGCAACTACAAAAGGGTGAAGCCACAACATAAATTCACAGACAAAAGTTTGTGGACCGGGACCTGGGTTCATGACGGAAGGACGATTTCTGAGAGTTTAACGTCGGATGGCGAGATGCAAGGTGGACTCTGAGGGTTGGGTGGACAGGATCATTCGGGCATTTGGGAACGGCGAAAGCTTCGCGGAAGTCTGGGGCTTCAGGCTTGGGAAGGAAAAATAGAGGCCGATTTATGAAGTTGCAATTATTTAATTCCAATGGCAACTAGATGATGGAGTTTTGGGGTCTTGGGCTCGAAAGGGCAATCCATCGTTTTGAAAAAACATGTTTGTTTTCATAAGTTCTCGACGGCTAAGTGTAAACCCGGGCTAGGAGGTCATGAATTCCCTATATGAAGAACAACAGCGACAAAGGAAAGTTCTGGATCGACCTTGTAGGAATGATTTGAAGGTTTATCAATATTTCAGAATGTGGGTTTTGTGTGTTTTATCCATTTTAGTAAATTAAAGCATTTTTAACCCATGTTATTCATCATTTTAGGTGCAAAATTATGAAAAAACTCCTCAGGAGGGTGGACGACAAACCTACCTGGGAAGCTCGATGAAGGAGACTGCGAAATCCACTAAGGATCGGCGAATGAAGGCGATGAGCACGAGGGTGGCGATTGACAAAAGCAGTGAACTCCTTAGGAAAACCTAACAAATGAAAATGACAAGTCGACCCCTTTATTTATACCCTTAATAGCAATTAATGCCCTCATTTAATGCAGGTACGACCAGCAAGTTGGTTGGTGTATTTAAATTTGCGGACGACGGCGGGGGGTCCGAGCTCTGGGGGCCGAAAAGACACGAGGCAACGACCACTTTAAAAATTGTTTTGCAAACTGCCAGCGAAGTGGATCTCGTGATCCGAAGGGTGGGAGGACGTCTCAGGTTTTCCATTTTGAAAATTCAGTTCAGAAACCATCGGCGGCAAAGGGGAACTCGAGGTTTGGAGGGCAGAGTTCCATTTGAGGTTTTTCATTAGGAACGATGAAGTCCACACAAAATTCTGGATGCGGAAGTCCACACAAAATTCTGGACATGGAAGTCCAAATTGTCAGGCCCGAAAGCTTCGAAAGCCGCTCAAATTTTCATAAGTTTTAACTAACAGGAAAGAGGGAGCCAGGTTTCGGGGTTCGGGAAGGCGGAGGCCTTCCATTTTTTGAAATAGTGAACACAGGGGGAAAACCCAGCCAGGGAAACCCAGCGGCGCGAACCCGCCAGGTCTCAAGGCTGCTGGCATAGGAAAATTGCCAAGGAGACTCCGCAAGTCACTAGGACTTAACCAAATGGAGGGGATGAAACATGGTCAACTCAAGATGAGACTTTGGAGGTACGTTGACCATTTAGAACACCAAAAATGAGGGCAGGCAAAATGAGGCAGTGATAAAATGACCCAGCAAGGCAAAGGAAAAGAGGGTCCCTATTTTGAATGGGGCATGTATGCTAAGGGCACAACATATATCTTGCTCTAGATCTGAGATTTTTAGTGAGCCTTGACAACTTCTTATGACAACTTTTGCAACTCTCTCCAATCTTGCAACTTTGTCTTGAAAGGATCTTCAAGCTCCAATTCACGTAAATCTGTAATCACACATGAAGATGGAAAAAAAAGTTGTGTTAGGGAATAGGGGTTTTCCTTGGTCAAACCTCGTTTTGGTAATCAAACCTTAATGATAAATGAAGCATGAATGAAATGGAACATAGAACATAAGATGAAACAATAGAACCTTGTTTGAAACCTTGTAGATCTACAAACAAGCATGAAGTAGCCTTAATTTATGTAGATCTTGATCATGATTCTCGATGAAAGATAATGCCTTTGAATAATTGAACTGATCTTGAACAATACATCACAACATTAGCTCAAAACCACATGCGTGATGCATCAAGCCTTTGACACGATAATGGATCTTGAATGTTGCTCCAAATACTTGATGATTTGCTCTTGAATGCTCTTGTAATCACTCTTGATTATAATATTTTCTATAGGAATGCTTGCAAAAAAATTCTAGGTAAAACTAGGTAAAATGACCTTGTATTTGTACTTGTTGATGCCAAATTTCCCAAAATTACAACACAAGCCAACATCTGCTCTAGGATAATAAAATCCCACCAAGAATTTGATTAAAAATAGGTCCTGGTTAAAGCGGGACTCATACACCACCTTGGGCGTATGATTCCTATGTCCTAAACATAGGACATAAACTCCAAGAAGTGTCTTGTTTAAAGCAATATTTAAAATTAGGCCCTAAAACCTAGGTGGGACCCATATGCTCAAGTTCGCGTATGAGTCCTAGATCACTAGATCTAGAACACACAACCTCAAACATTGAATTATGATTTTCATTTGTTAAATGTCGAGATTATCCTCATAAAAATGCATTTAATAAGGCTTTCGGATGCAAAATAGGACCAAATAAGGCATAAAGAAGCCCAATTTTAGTAGGGAGGGCCCAAACAAGTGTGAAAATGTAAAGGGATACATTTTCCTACACTACAAAACCTATGATTCCCTCTGATAAAAAGTGTCAATTTTTTATGATTAGATAGGAATTTTAGGGGTTTTTGGGCCTTCTGAATGCAATAGAGAGGTTAGATCTGGACCAATCTGCTCCATAAATCAACTATCTCCTTGATGATGGCAACTAGCCTAAAATTGAAACCCTCACAAACTATGACTTGCAATGAATTTTCTCCTCAAGAAAACACTCAACTCTCCAATTCAAGACAGGCTTTACAAGGCCTTAGCTCTAATACCATGTTGGAAATGCTAATGAACCCAAATGAAGCTACAATCTTCAAACGATCAACCAAGAAAGATGCAATCCACAAGAAAGTGTTGCAACATGAGCTTGCATGAATATTAAGAATTGATATTAATCAATGAACATGAAAACATGATTATGAGATATAATACTATGTAGAGGAACCTTGAATATATATATGCAAGGTGCGATGATTTATGAAAACTACCCTTGATACAAATATCAAACATGCTTAGTGTAAAAAATTAAATACATGAGATAACTATTAAATTCCTAAATAACTAAAAGTAAATAATGATACATGGCCCCATTATAACTAACTTATAGAAATGACACCTAGGACTAACTTAACTCCTAAGTAAACTTATCATGTGAATAGGAGTTCACACTAACAATTGCTATCAACATGATTGTGAGTAATAAGAGGTGCAAGTGGATGAGGAGCCTCCACTTTAGGATTAGAATTTCACTTTAGGATTTCACTCAAGTGCAAGTGGATGTTTCTATTGGTAGTGGTTGCTTTAGTATTTCACTTTAGGATTTCACTAAAAAAAATAGAACAATTAGATATCAAAATAAGAACACTACCACTAGACTTGGTCACTCCTCTCTATTTTTGGGGACAATAGCAACCAACAAGGGTGCTTTTATATTTTCCTAAGACACTAACACCTAATAAGGATTGTCGTGCTTCTATCTTGTCCCACCATGACAGACTTGGGTGTTGGTGTTTAGGTACAATTTTTGTAATATGATTACTTAGATATGTCCAATAGTGTTTCTACAACTCCTAGATCAATCCAAAAATAGTACTAAATCAAAAATTAATTTTACACATGTATCATAACATATCTCTCAATGATCATGCAAAATTCGATTCAACAATAAGCAATCATTCTTGACATTAAAAATAATCCTCCATTTCAATCAAAACATCAATTAGTCACAATTTCCTCAAAGGTGCAATTCCTAAGACATGCAATTCCTAAGACATATACATGAAATTGATTGAAGTATAAATAAAAAATATAATACATGTCAACATAATTCCATATTATGCACATGAATTAAATAGGAATTCGCTCTTCATGTATGATGTATTAACCTTAGCCTTGAATTCACATATTAGGGTTTATAGTTTTAGTTTTCTAGTTTATTTTGACTCAAGGGATTCACAATTAGGTATGATTTTTTAGTTTAACTATTAAAAATCATCATGACTAAGTTTCCAAAATTTCTTCCTAAACTTCAACTACCTTTCTCAATTATTATCATTGGTTTAGTTTACTATTTTTCACATATACGATTGTCTAGTCTTTCATTCCTCATAATTTTTTCTAAAACTCACATTATGATTATTTACCTATAATATGTGCAAAAGCAATTCAATAGAATAATATCCTATCTTTCAATGTTATTTTAAATCTTCACTAAAACCTTGTTTAATAACCTTCAAACCATAATCCTTGCTTGATCTCTCCAAAACCTTATCAATTTTTTTGTGTATTTAAATTATCCTCTAATTGTGTTTTTATTTTAAAGATTCTAATTGTTTTGATCTTGGCTGAAATCTAAAATCTCATGCACTTCTTGAATTTTGTTTCTCTTAGTAATCTAACAATAATAAATTTAATCTTCACTATAAATATAAAGTAATTTCAATAGTAATTATTTATTAATTTATCTATTATCCTTTGCAAACCCAAATGCATTATTTAACTAGATGTACATTCATTAATAAAAAATGATTGTCATCTCCATTTAATTTATTCTATTTCGTAAATAAAATAATATTTTATCTTATTAATTACATTAGAGGTTTTTATAGTGGCAATGACAGAACATCATGTTCTAATTATATACATTAAAAAACTAAAATACAACTAACATATATTAAAAATAAATAAACAAAAAGTATAAAACAACTCTTAACTAAATAAGATAAAAAATTAGTGTGTTAGACAACCATGTCTAAATGCATTAAAAGACTCAAAAAACAATTTAAATAAAAACAAATAATCTAAATAAAATAAAATAATTATCAACAGTTATAAAATAAAATAACTCAAGATTGATATCTTTCGGTGTTTTTACAAAGATGTATTTAAGATATTTATACTAGTTAATATTCATCTAAAATCCTATATATAGCTTTATCTTTATACTATCTTCTCTATATTTATTTTCTCTTTTATTTGATTTCAAACACACAAATCTTAAAATCTTACTCAAATCTTTAAAGTTTGGAATATTCAAACACACAAATTATAATTAAATTCTAATTTAATTTAATGAGTTAGCGATAACATTTTTCATAAATTAGGACTATTTTTTTCACTTCATAATCTAGACCTATTCCAGTCACCCTTAGATGACCTTAATTTAAGCGTCACATGCTCCAAGATTACATTAGTGGAATTTATGTCACATGCTAAAACTTGCATAGTGACACAATAACTAACCAATCAATTACACAATAAAAGAAACCATAAATACCCAAAAAATATAATATAAAATTACTTAAATAATACACACTAAATCCATAACATTAAATATAAATCATCCACAATAAAATACCAATTTCCAAATTTCAATGAAATGGGTCAAATTATAAATAAAAAAGGTCAATAATTTGATATATTACACAACCTTGTGGTGATCATTCTTTTACATCTCGAGGTAGTTCTATGGATACTCATTGTGGCATTTTTCCTAGTGATACAACACATAGAGATAGCATACCTTATAATATAGATGTTTTTTATTAGATAAGCAAGACAAAGGCCTTGATCCCATTGCATGAGAAACATAGAAAAATAGTAAAGAGTACATCAGATCATAGCATAAAAAATAACAAATGGCATCCAGGCTAGCCTCAAATTAGACCATAGAAACCCAAAAAACTAACAAGAAAAAACTCTAGCAAATTATGATGTAGATGTTAGTGGCCCTCAATTACCCCTTTGTTCAAATTACATGCTTAAGTCATTACTATTAGTGAGGAGTCACTACATGATCATTTGGAAGGAACTACTAATACATCTTTTCATATTAAATATTTTTTATTTACAAATTATGAATGTTTATAAGACATCTTATTAATTAGTGCTTATAATTTATTTAATCTTCCAACTTTACAATGGCTTCATTCATGCTGCTTATCATTCATTTACGAAAGTAAAACAATTACTTCTATTGCTTGTTTATCTTGTCTTAGTGTGCTTAAGGGTTGCACTGACATAGTTGATCCTTCTCATGGCCTATCTTTTAAAATTTGTCCACCTTATCCTACTATCCATACGGTTTATACATCTACTTGTCCTAAATTTCATACCATACCATATCTCCTATATGGTTACCTACTTTTCATGTTAGGGATGCTTCTCATAGTTGGTCATACACATCACAAGATAGATATAGGTCAAAGTGTTCCAACTCGACAACCAATTTTAATATCTTGTAAAATTGGTCTTTCTCCTAGACACCTAATCTTACATCTAAGGGATATGCCAATTCAACAATTGTAAAATTCACAAGCTACAATATTTCAGCCATGTGACCTTTTAGGTAACATATTACACAAGCAAAATACATGTGTATCTAGATTACAACATTCATTTGTTTTCAAGTGTATCCATTAGAGAAGGGGAAGCAATAATTAAATCCCTAAAGAAAAGGTACACATTATGATACAATACTTCAATAGATAATGCAATCCCATTCATATGATAAAATGTCACAAGTGAGTCAAAAATTAAAAAAAGATAGAATTACAAATTGTATGAACATTTCAAAATTTGTGACAAAGCATGAATGAAAACCAAGGATAAAGGACCATGAGAGTCCATAGTAATAGAATAGCACTATAAATCAACTCAAGGGTAGATATCCAAAATATTATGCATGGAAGATCCAAAACCCTAATAGATGTAGGTAAATGGTATAAACACCCAATTCATTAAATTTTAAAAAATCAAATCCCTAATCAAATCTGAAACAAGTATAAAATGTAAATCCTGAAGCTAAAGGATGGATAGATTGGTAAAATATATGATAAGTAATTAAGCACACCAAACCCTAGATTGAGGATGTATCAATAAGACACAAGAATGAAATAAAGGCTAGATTTGGAAATGAGATTTAAATATCGAAAAATAGTAGATCTAAAAACGCTAGGGAAAATTAAGTCACGTAAGAATGGATAGGTTCACCAAAAGTTTAAAGTAATAATGATTGTTACCTTAAGTTTAATCTAGACCAACTAATAAAAAATGCATAAAATAAGACAAAAAATAACATTTGATTCAATCACGTAAAGCAATGCCAATTTAGAAAATTAAACACAAAGTGTTAGGTCACTTAGATCTAGGAACAATAATGAAGAATTATTGTGATGTGATGTAGATTTGAGTTGATAGGTACAAAAATTATATGCCTATAATATGTGAATTGCTTTAAATTTAGTGTATGATTGTAGATTGTTATAAGTTGATCCTTAGCGCTAGGATTGTTCCACATGGTGTGGATATGCTATATAACTTGTTGATTTTATCTAGATAAATGTGTGTCTATTAACTAGTTCACCTTGAAGTCTACTCTTCATTGATTGTTGAGAACCCACAATATTTAAAAATACCTTTAAAAAGTCATTCAACCAAAAGGTACAAGTTCTCCTAGATTGACACCCTTGATTATATTAACTTTTTGGTTATGAAAATGGTCAAGACAACACTCTTTAATCATATGCAAACGTTCTAGAATGATTATATGTAGAAACAATTTATTTGAGCGTTCTAAAACAAAGTGTTCCTAAGATGATACTATTTGTAATGTGTGGGTTTTTAATGAATGAATAAACATTGAAAGCCTTTAAATACCAAGACATGGCAAATAATCATCTAAGCATATATCAAATCGGCTCATAAGAGCTAGTGGAATAGACAACAGTCAACAAAATTGAATTTAAATTTGTTAATTTTAAAGATTAGTTCTATGAAATGCAAAATCAATCCCATATCTTAAGATGGACTTAAAATATTAAGATGACAACATCTAGATGTAGAATGAATGTTTAGACATGAGGCAATAAATAAACGTAATAACTGATAAATATATAGATCTGTGTAAATACAAAAAACCTCTAGAAATAAATATAAATAAAAAGAAGTCATAAATCAAAAATTGAACCCAAAGAATGCACGATTTATCAATGTATAACTAGCACTTGTACTTAAAAGATGTTCAAGGATTGCGTTGATAGAAAATCATGTATGCTAGTATGTTTGAGAGTATGTTGATTAAACAATTAATAATAAGTGTCAAATAATGGAATGAAATAAACTTAGGCAATGCAAATGAAAAAGTAAAGTTGTCATCAAATTGACAAAAAACAATCCAAATGGGAATAGAATGTTCCTATCCAATTGGAGAATCAATATTTATGTATATTTTACATGATAATTGAGATTTTGGAGGCTTTCACCTAATATTTTGATTACCATTAAATGACAGCGGAAACTTATTTTCTGACAACTCAACAGGTGTTTGTAGGCATAAGACTTGTTTCATGCTCAAATCTCACACTCTATGTAGTTTATCAACTAATTACAAAAATACAAATTCAATTTATATCATATTCACCCTTGACCATTAACTATGTACAAAGATATCAACCATAATTAAAACAGATAGCATAATTTATATCATGATTTTATCTTATGAAGATAACATAATTTATATCATGATTTTATCTTATGAAGAAGTGTCTACTTTAAAAAAGAAAGATTTTTTACACTAATTCACCCCTACATTGGCGCCCTACATTGGAGTCTCAGTCTGCAATCCATACAACATGAACCCTCAATCAGTTTAAAACCCCCAAAAAAAGTACAATCAAAGTTAAAAACTGTTATGTTAAAAATTGTTGTGACAGATCAAAATAAGAGGTTTTCCCCAACCATCTAAAAAATCCATGCCATCAGAAGTTGTCTTTTCCTGTAATTACTTTTTCCTTAATTGGTGGAGATGGAAGGAAGTATGAAACATAAAATATTCGAAATTTTTTCATAAAAATCTGACAGAGAACAAGCAAACTGAGAAATTTTTCACAGAAGATTTCCTAAGAACAACACCAAGAGCTCCCATTATTCCTGAAAGCGCGGCTGCCTACAGAATAGTCAGCAATCAGAAATATCAACAGAACAATATTGATCGCAGGCACCTTACGCCAGTTGTGCTCAACGCTCGCCAAAACCCCAGCCTTGCACGAATTACAGCTGTAACACAGCTCATCCTGCGCATTGCTCCAGGTAACACAGTCCCCATCAGAAGCGTCACTCGCAGGCGGCGGAACCCCATCCCAGTACGTCGCGTTCCTGTAGACGTACACGCAAGAGCTTGGCGGCTTGCAGCATCCCGACTGAAGCAAACAAGAGAAGTTAGCAATGTAACCAGGCCCAGCCCCCCAGGGGTTCGAACCCGCGACACAACAAACAAAATCTAGAAACGAAAATAAACAGTTTTTTGTACCGACCTGAACCAGGGACAAATTTCTTTGATAAAACTCAGTTGCAGGAAGGTTTGGATCATCACGGCTCAGAGCCTTACAGACCTTGGCGTCGCGTATACATATCTTTATTATTCTCCAGTTGTCCGCATTTTGCAGCCTTTTCTGCAACCAGTAGGAGAAGTTCCTCAGACGGTTTTCCTTATAGCCTTGTCCTGGGGGCACTTTTACCGCAAAGGCGAAAATAATGAAGCAAAGGAGCAGGACTATGAGAAGGAACATGACGAATAAGTAGATCCATAGAAGCCATGAAACCCTAAAGCAGACCCCTATGAAGCCCGCCAGTGAGACCACCATCATGAAAACTCCGATGATTATGAGGGGGCCTTGGAGAAACTTTTCGCAGTCGGTCCCATGCCCTTTCGCCAGCCATATGCCCGAGGCCAAAATGGGTATTGACAGCAAGAGGATCATAAAATTCAGGACTCCCGCCAAGTTGCTCATTTTGATTCTCAGAGAAGGAAGGAAAAGCAGGCGCACTGTTTATGAGCTCACATTCGTTGTATGTGAACAAAGATAATGATGCCAACAAATACTCAGAGACATAAAACATATCTGAACAAAAATTTCAGAGACTGGTAAACTATCAGCTAATTTTAGGCTAGAAATGGACAGATCAGGGCGGGGGCACGGATTTTGGATGTTTTTAAAAGTTTGGAAGAGTTAGACAGTATGTATGGATCCCAAGTGTGAAGGTTCATGTCAGGGAGTAGACATAATTTTGAAAATGAAGATAACCTAAATTATTTATATGAGGCACATTCATGCACGAATTGAATGTTTTAAAGTACTTAAACAATCAAAATAGGTTCAATTCAGTTGACAAATGACTATTTCGAGAATGAAAATATGACATCTAACTAAATTTATCTATAAAATGTTGAAAATAAATTGCTTTTTTAAGTTTTGAAATTGAACAGTGAATTACATAGCTTCACTTTTTCAAGGTTTAACATAACATGCATTCACTTTTGAACAATCACACTATCAAATAACCTATCATTCACTCAGATTTCAAAACAATAGACATGTAAATCAAAATTTTGTAATTGTACGAGACATCGAGTTTACCAAAATGAAATAGGTGAAAATGGGATCTAGGGCCAATAGCTAACTTAAACCACACATTCCACCTTTGACATTTGGGGGACACAAGAATAATCAAAAGAAACTACTTGGCTACTTTCGTTAAGGAAGAGTCAAAATAGTTGATTAGGGTTTTTGTCCCCTTTTGTTGTAAGATGAAATGATGGGATTGAATGATGTGATGTGTGTGATTGATGATGCAAACTAGGTAAAACTATGCAAGTACAACAAACTATCGTAGATTCAAAAAAAACATAGCATTGATATACACATGGAAAGCAAGGAAGTAGAGTGCAGGAAAGATGGAACTTGGCATTAAATAGTGTCTGCATAGGAGCATCATAGTCTATAGGTGCTTCTTTGTTATAATGAACCTTAGAGGTTCGCCAATCAACGAATAATTAATATTGCCCTAATTTGATGAAAAATATGTTTACATTCTTGATCTAGGGTTTGATGCCTTGAGGCATTCAATATTGTCCAATCCACTTTAAATATACAACATACAAGAAAGAGAAGAGAGGAAGGGTTATGATGTATAGAGGTTTGCCTAAGTCAAACTTTTTTTTGGTGTTTCGACCTCCACAAATGACTATGATGATGTTCATAAAGAGTGCTTATCTTAGGTCGAGCAGAGGCAAATGGATAAAAAGAAATGACAAATCACTACATGATGTAACTTACCACTCAAATCTGCATTCCTTGATGAAATAAAGTTATTTCACACATCCCATACAAGCAGAACATGATAGTTGTTTGAAGATCCTGCAAAAAGGTTAATTCTCACAATAATGATAAACATAAAATATGAAACATCTTACTATGCATGAACATGGATTTGATGATGCATTGCAACCATGATCTTGATTGATATAGTTTTATAAAAATGTTTCTTATTTTTCTCCTGAATTGCCTTGATTTCCTTTTTGAATTGCTTGATTTTTCAAAATTTCATTAGGTGTTCAAATAGAGGGAAAAAATTATATGAGTTTAAACATTTCTCAAATTAATTCTTTCGATAAGTCAAAAAATAAATTTAAATTTACAAACATATTTGAGGCAAACAATAAAATATTAGAATTTGGGCCAAAATAGAGTAGATAAGGGCAACGACGCCCTAGTCTAGACCTTATTTTTTGATTTTTAGGTTTTCGTCAAACAAATAATTAATTTAATTTTTCAAAATTAATTCAATTTATTGAAGACAAAAATTAAATGGGTAATTAATAAACATAATTAGGCTCAAGCATTAAGGGGGAGAAAAACATAGTGTGAAATTGTCAGCATTGACAATTTATTATGCTATAAGATCATTAAACTATGACCCTCATGGTACATGAGGCAACCGAGGTCATGATATAAGTGAGTGAGCATTCTTCGTCCCCATGCGAAGATGATACATGTCTCTTCTCCATAGCTTGGATGGTATGAACGAGGTCTTCATACAATTTAGAGCCTCATTCATCCATCACCACATGCATATCTAAGGTGGAGATCATGATGCATCTAACTAGGAGTAGTGGAACTACTCCCTTCTTTACCCACCTCATGTAGATGTGCCCTGAGGTTTCCCCTAGCATAATCTGATCAATAGAATATTGTTGATCATCTTACACAATGATCAACAATCTCTATTCTTAGATCATCACTATGTGACCTTGGATCGATAATCTTATAATTTGAAAAATATCCTTCGAGGTAACAATCATCAACCTTATCATTAGATTTAAGGTTGAGGTGTTTACATCCCACCTCTCCATCAGTGCCATTAACATGCTCACATGAAAATGTATCTCTGGTATAATCAAATCCTAGTAGATTCCTTCTCATCAATGAATTGGCATCTTATCTATTGTAATTGTGCTCAATTGGCTCCACAAAAGATTAAAAACTATCATTCTTGGGCACTCTCACACCATAGGCATCAAATAAAATAATAAAATAGACATGTTATCATTTACTACAAATCATATCTTCCATTATCTCTAAAACTATAATATTTCTACTTTTTCCTCTAACACTAATGTACCCTTGGAAGCTAGTGCATTAGATGGATACCAATGTGTCCTCTAAATGCCAATGGACAAGTCATATTCCTATGCATCCCCTAGATGGCTCCACATGTCGGTCAAATGCTTAATGCACCTATTGGATGTCAACATGTCGTGGGGCCCTCCAAAGTGAAAAATCTAAAAAGTAGCAAAAAACTCTTAAAAATTTACTCACCTCATGTAGGATAGTTTCCTGCTCGACCTCATCATGGAGCTCATCTAGTTTGGGTCATTGCTAGTCTCATTTATGCATCATTTTCTCAAGGAACACCTTGAGCCCTCAAAAATTATAGAGGTGAATAGTAAAAATAGTAGTATTTTTTTAAAAATTCTCCTATTTATAAATATGTTTTCTCAAAATTTCAAAAATATCAACCTGTTAATTAAACTCTCCTAAGGATGAATTCACCTTTTTTTATTTTTGCTTGGACTATAGATTATACAAAAATTAAAAGGGGAATACATTCATTGTTCTTGAAATGTTCTTTTGAATTTTCTTCTTCAAAACATTCCTCTCTTTGTTTTAGTTTTCTTAAAATTTTGAGGTTGACATGTTTTGTTTTGTAGGTAATGTATAATTTTTTCCCTAATACTTAATATAGATCTTGGCACTATGATTTTATAGGTTTTGAGTTCAAGGGCATCACTAGTCTACCTAAAGAGATTTTGTGTCATCTATACCATCCTTTGTGTGTATCATTTTTCATGCTCTTGAATCTCACTATCTACTTTAGTATAGCTTATTTCTTAGTGTAATCAACTTCTAAAGTGGGGGGAAAATGTAAGGTCAAAAAATTACGTACTTGCACAATTTCACATCATGTTTTGGAATCACTTTATTCTACACTTTAATAATGAAATTTTAATCTCTACAAGAGATTATTTTTCTCACACTTGAAGACCATAGTTTACTTCATGTTATGTTAAGAACATGTATGTGATAAATTTTAGTAGAATTCTTGTGTACAATAGCAATATGCACAAAATTTTACACTATACACTAGCATCCCAAAGATTCTCAAGGTTCAAGAGCATACTTTCCACATGGATTTATTATGAATCATCTTGTAATTCCTAAATGAGAAAGTAATGTCTCTTTCTCTTTTGTACAAGAAAACAAAACCCATGGTTTTGTCATTTCAAAGGGATATTTTACTCTTCTAATACAAGCAACTCTATTTCTCCCTTGGGGAAACTATTCCAAAATACTCTCATCTACCTCAAGCACTCTTAGCTATCTCATTCTTGGTTCTCTAACATTGTGATATTTTCTCCTCAACATTTGGGACTCTTCAAAGAGGGATACATTAACAACTACATTTTTCACCTCCATTGAAGAAGATATTCATATCTAGTAATATTTTTCCTTGTGTTCATTTATTTTTACACTTTCTCTTCTTGTACGCGATAATCTATTTAGTCCAGGGATAAATAAATTTATTATCATTTTTTTATTTACATGTAATGGTAGTTCTTATATACTATGGTTAAAACCATTATCAAATGCATTTATTTTTCATTATTTTTATTTCTTAATTTACTTAGGATTTAAAAGTACACATTCTATAATCTATTTTCATTTTGGTTGTTTATGGACATCGAAAGACCAAAATGAGGGTATGACTAAGGTAAACCCCTAGATAACCCCAATAAATATTCTTGTCTTGTTTTGTTTACAAGTTAGGAAAATCTAGAATTAGTTTTGCACATTCTATAACTTTTTGGAGTGATTGGTACTAGATGGCAATGCAACACGGGGACATCTGCATAATGCATTAGTGTTTTGGATAGAGAGTTGTATCATCTATTCCCAGGTTCCTCTTAACCTTAGCCTTCATTTTCTTATAAAATAAACTCTTAGAATATTCTATGTTTTCTCTAGCTCAATATTCTTCGCATTTTCCTTAAGAATTTATATTAGAACAATTTCATTCTATTTTAGTTCTAGACACTTTCTTCATTTTAGTGCAATATATTTTATATTTCTATAAGTAGATACAAATTCTTGTTTCTTTTGAGGTAAAGTAGAAATTTTCTTCTTAATATAAATACATTTTAATTAAACCAAATTTTCTTCCTCTATAGTATGATCAATTTTTTATGTACACATCTCTAGCACACATAGTGGGACCCATGTTCCTTGCACTAATTTTTTTTGTTTGTTTATAGATATTTTGTGCTCACAAGTTATAGTTCAATGAATCTTACTATGTTTCATTGTATGTGCTACAATGTGATTTATCCATTCACCATCTACATATAATGTGTTTTTAGTGATTTTTGGTCATGTAACTCTCATTTTTTTTAAAAGGGTATCACTTTTATATGTTGTTATATAATCTATTTGACTCATCATCTTTGTTTTTCAAGCCTAAAATATGTTTGTTGTAATTTTGTGTGAATTCTATATTTGTGGCATGATTCAATAGTTTTTCTTTGAATTTTGATGGCTCCACTAAATATCAATGACTCTACTTTGACCACTTTTAACATATTTTTAATAATTTTTTATATAGTAATTCTTATTTTTTGTTAGAAATTAATTTTGTAAGGGTTCATGTTGTCAAATTATCGTCCTAAACACCCTTAAATTTTTGTTTTCATCTAACATCAACCATTTTTTTTAGATATCATATTTTGGCATATGCAAGTTCCTTGTTTTAATATATGTAATATATATTTTAATAACTCTACTTTTAGATATAATCTTCTTCTTTAATCTATAGATTTGGCCTCAAATACCCTTGTGATATATGAAGGACACAACTAGCAACCATCATGTGATCTTAGATATGAACCATCGTCCATTCTTTCTTGCAGTGCATTGGTAAGTGATTAGCTCCATAAAGATACTCATGACATATACTTTTGAATGGTGAGAGCTAGAATTTACCGTAGGCAAGGCCTTGGTGCCACCAATGGTAAGGGATCTGATGTAATTTGGAATTCCCTAGCTACCAATCATTCACTAGATAGTATATATGTGGGGTTACAAGGATTGATATACCCACCTAAAAATTAATGGTGTTATCATGCTTGGTGTGTCTTCAATATTGAAAACCATTCAACCCTTTTAATCCAAATCCTTAAAATCCAAAATCATTTGCATGCCTTTGAGTGCTTGTTAAATTATTTTTTCAAATGTTTCCAAAGATCAAGCTTCCCACTTTAATCCAACCCAAATCCAATTCCACCTTATCCTAAGCCCCCAATCCAATCTTACCTAATCCAATTCATCCAACCCAATCAAAGGTATTTTTATCTAAACCCATCTAATCATTTCCTCTAATAAACTTTCTAATCCAATCTAGTTATCCCCTTAGTCATTCTAATTATTTCTTATAAACCATCCTATTCCTCTCCAAATCTTCCTACTCTTAATCAATTCCCTCATTTAGAATTTGAGAACCTTAGCTCCAACCTAATTCTTCTTATAATTCAAATCCATCGTCTCTTTTAATCCAAGACTCCAATCAAACCCTTTCATCCACTTAATTATATATGTCTCCAATCCTTTGTTAGAATGGGTAAAAGCAAGAAGTTGAGTACACGAAGAGGGGAAGTTTTGGGAAAAAAAAAGTTTTGAAGGGAACACATACGCGTTATCTAAAAAATGTGTATGCATTATGGCTCGGGTACTTGAGCCAGAATCCGAACGTGTACGCACTTAGCTATGGGTATGTGAACCAGAAACGCGTACGTGTTCTGAGAAGGTATTTAAAAAATAAAAATAAACGGTTGCATTTCATTTTCACTCACTATTTCAAGCTGCGCCAGAGAAGAAAGGTTCTTGATCGCATACGCGTTTTGAAGCTCGTGCTTTGTGAAAATTTTGACTACCACCTCCTCCTGTCAACACACCCAACCTCAGTGACCTCTAGGTTGGTTGAATTCTACCATTTTTTGCTTTGTATCTTGTTTTTTATTTTTGTAATTAGTATTCAGTTTTTGTTTCTTTAGTGTGTTTAAGTTAAATTTTTTATAGTTTTTAATTGCATTTAAAAAATCAAAAACGTCAATAAAAAAAACGTTAAATTGTAAATTGAAAACCATAAAAATAAACCTAAATTGGACACATTTAACTTAGAAATCAAAACCCTAGGTTACAAAATTTACATAGGTCCCTAAAAACTAATTTACACAGGTTAATCCTTGGTCCTAAACCCTAAAACGTAAACCTAAAACCCCATTTACCCTAAAACGTAAACATAAAACATGCTATTTACCCTAAAACGTAAGTTACGTAAAACCCTAAATTAGGGATCACAATTTATAGTCCATAGGTTCTACCTGTACACTTTGGTATGTCATTGGTGATCCACACAACTACTAATGAAATTCATAAAATTGACTAATAAAGGAGGTACAAACAATCGATGCATAGATATATTATTAACCAACAAATTATTGATTTAATTATAATATATATTCACATAATATAAATTTGATAGCTAATTTTATCTCAGAAAACTTCATGATTGTATAATTTAACTTGAGAAAGTGTATTAGTGAACCAAAATAATGTACCTCATGCGAAATTGTGTGCTTGATTTAATAAATGTATATATCATGATGCTAGTTGATATGAGAGTGGATTAAGGGGATGGAAGAGGGTGGATTAAGGGGATGCATGTCATGAACCTTACGATATGGCTTAATAGGCCCTAAGAGGATGGCTTAAGGGGAATTAGAGAGTGACTTAAGGGATGCAAGATTGTGGATTAAGGAGATGTAAGAGGATATGACTTAAGGGTCCTTTAAGAGGATGGCTTAAGGGGATGGAAGAGGGTGGTTAAGGGGAGTTGATAGAATGACTTGAAGGGATGCAAGAGGGTGGATTAAGGGGAGTTGAGAGAATGAATTTAAACCCCAAGGGGTGTTGAGAGAGTGACTTAAGGGGATGCAAATGGATGGATTAAGGGTAGATATATGAGGATATTGATTGAGGGGTCCTAAGAGGATGAATTAAGGGGTGTTGAGAGAGTGACTTAAGTGGATGCAAGTGGACAGATTAAGGGTAGATACATGAGGATATGTATTACGAGGTCCTAAGAGGATGGATTAATGGTAGTTGATAGAATGACTTAAGGGGATGCAAGAGGATGGATTAATGGTACATAAGAGGATGACTTAAGGGGTTTTAAGAGAATGGCTTAAGGGGATATGAAATCAATTATAAAGTATCAATTAAATGTATCTAGAACTATATATAGTTACCTATCTCTAGATTGAAATTCCATTGTAATATATGTGCATCTCCTCTCTTTTTTGTAAAGCATCTAATTTTGGGAGACCTAAAAAAAAAATGATATAAAACTTTAATTAGTAAATGATTAAAGACAAATATATATATATATATATATATATATATATATATATATCAATTAAATATATATACAACTAGATATACTTACCAATATGTATTTACTCTATTGTACCATCTGCATCCTCTCTTTTTTGTAATGCATTTATGATTGTCTCATGATCATCCATTGAAAGTGTCCATAAAACTTTATTATCAAGCCTCCCTTGATATCTAACTAGTTTTATATTGGTTGCCAAAATCAAATGTGAATAATGTATAGTCTTCTTGTGTCTTTCATAATCTTCAAATGCAAGCAAGCCATTCTTTCTCATCAAATATTTTTGAGCCAAGTGCCAACAACAACCACTGAACCAGTTGGATACTCAAAGTTGTCATCATCCACTCTAGTATGTACCAACTTATGTTTTCTCTCAACACATCTAGCCAACCAGTACTCTATCTGCTCTTCATTCCCTTGACGTGCAACAATAGCATACACATGTCTTGCAAAAATAAATACAAAATTCAATAAAGAGTGACTTATATTTAACTCACATATAAACATGCATACATACAAAATTCAACTCAATAAATAATGTACCTTCTTGTACAAGATCCGAAACACGATCATAATCATCTGATGCGAACACTTGATTATCTTCAATTGTCGTTCCATGTTGAACATGTGTTGATGTAGGCGTTAAAGCTCTTTGTTTCCATTGTTCGACCCATTCCATATTTTCACATGCCTACCAATCACCTACAATACAAAATTGACAAAATCATGCCAACTCCCTTGTCCATATTGTCCATGTGTTTGCATTCGAACTCTTAAATGAATTCCATTTTGCAGTTCCATTAATTGTTTCACAATCTTGTCAAGAAAAAATATCATTTTCTTCAACTAACCAAAAGAAGCGTCGAATTATTGAGCTCTCACTTGTTCTTGTAGATATTTTGGTATTGCACCAATCTACAATTGCACATGCATCTCTAAATTTCGTAGCATCCTCAAATTTTAGTTTCTCTCTAGCAAGAGCTCTTTTCACACATGCACCTGCTCCATCGTGTTCTCCCTTACCATGACTAGCTTAAAAAAAAACTCCATATGTGTTGGATATTATTTTCCTTATGAACTCTACATAACCAATAAAACATTCTAGCATTTGTGAATTGACCCATACAATTATTTGACCATATGAGATGTTCTAACATTTGAATTCCTCTCTCTTTTAAATTTTTATAAAATATATCAAAACAATATTGTACAAACTCGGATGAATGTAATCGATTATCACTTACATAAAAATGGTACTCTCTCAAAAAATTTCTATTATCTTCTATACTATCTTCAGCATGTCTATAAACAATGTGAACAAATATAGCTACTTGCACTAAATTATAATACTGTGATTGAATTTCTTCTTGTGGAGCAAGAGTATAATTTTTAGCAAAATCAACAACTGACAATATAGTTCCAATTGGGAATGTGTTTTTACATAAACGAAATTGATTATCAAGCCAATGAGCATTTTGAGAGTCTTGAACATATTTAGGTACAAAATTATCTTTAAATTCAGTAATAAAAGCATGCACACTAACTTTTTCCACAATTAGCTCAACACGTTTTCTAGTTTTTCCATCTTTTAAAGAATACTCAATATTTTTAATTTTTTTTACATCCACTAATTTTTTTCCAAATTCATCTAAGCTACTTTCATGCATACATTCTCCTAATAATGAAAAGTTACCACATTTAGCACATTCTCTATAAATGCATACTTTTAAAAAAAATGAGTTTCCATTTAAAGAAGGATTACAAAACAAACCTACTTTAAAATATTTGATTCTTTTAGGTGGCATATTAATACCACAAATGTCCTGCATAATTTGGTTAGCATGCAAAGTGCATCAGATATATCGAAATATATCATAATAATAATGAAATTGTACGTGAGTCTTACAACAACAAGAGATTCATTGCTTATTAATTCTAACATAAAAAGGTTTACACTTTTTGAATGATCTTTGACTTATGCTAATATTCAATGGTAAGATTGAAGCATCTAAATTTTTTTTATATAATTCAGTTTGAGTCATATCTAAGAGATGCTTTGGATGAGGTTCATGAATTTTGGAACCCATCCTTAATTTTAAGACATCTCTAATGTTAGGTGATACTCTTGTATTATCATGCCAAAAAAATTCAATTAAAAATTTAATTTCATGTCTCATCTTGGGAGTATACCACTAAAACTCCAACATTGATTAACAGGATCCTTTTCAATACTTTCTCTTCTTTTAGCAGCTCTTATCAAAGTTCTAGGATTTAAGTTTATACATTTACTAATCTTACTTAACATTCTTTTATTTGAAGCTACTTTATCAACTAGAGCAGTTGTTATTGCACGACGAGCCACATTCTTATCTTTTGATCGACTTTTCTTACCAATAACATCAATAGCATTAGCAACACTAGATATGACTTGTTCTACTGAATCATCTTTCTTTTTTGGTTTTACAAAAACACCTAATTTTTTCATCACTTTTCTCATTTTAAACATTCTCATCAATTGCACCATGAGTTGACATTGAATCCTAATTTCTTTTTTTTTATATATTTTATTTCCATAATTTCTAATTTGTCTTGAAGAAACTTTACCACGAAGGTTATCTAGCACATCTGTTTCAATTGTAAAAAAACATTTTCACCTTCATCCATAGATGGAGTTTCATTCTCATTCACATAAGGGGTTTCATTTTCATTTTCAAATGTAAAAGGGATTTCATTCTCATTTACATTCTCATAAGATATAATTTCATCATTTTCTTGTTTTTGCATTGTTTCAACCCTAATATTATTGATCTCATCAATGGTGTATCCAACTTCATCTAAACAAGCAATATCAATTTATGAAAACTTGGGTTTGAACACATACCTGGATAGATTGTTTGAATAGGTGCATTTTCCATATCATTGGGAGGTGGATTTGAAGACACACCCTAAGTTGTTTGCATATCATTCAAAGTTGAAGTTGAAGGCACAGTTGGGTTTGTCTCCGTAATTGCATTTTCTTCCATATTCACCATCTCCACATTTGCATCATCTACATTCATTTCATCATTCATGGCTTCCTCTTCAACATTATTGGAACTAGATGCTTCCAAATCTTTCATTTGACGAATCCTTTCTCTCCTTTCCCTTTGTCTTTTTGCCTCCTTATCTTTATTTGCTTGAATTTCTTTGGGTGTCATTAACTTTCTACATCTTTTTTTTTGTCTTTGCTTATCACCCATGGTTACCAAACCCTCTTTGATGACAAAAACAATAATTCAAAAAACCTATTTTCAAATTGCCACCTCCTTCAAATATTCAAATTAAACTATGTACTATGAAGATCATTTTTTCTATAAACTCTGAAGTACAAAAACATCATGAGTACATCCAAAAATTCACTTTTTCCAAATCCTCTTGTAAAAAGTTCTTGCACTTGATTCCACTTCAGAAAATTCAACCTGCACTTTTTCGCTTCCAATAATTTGAATAGAATATGCCCTACACAAGACAAATTTGCAATAAAAAATGCAGAAAATGGCGCTTTCGGACCGTACTACAGAAAATGAATGTTGCAAGAAAATCGTGTTTTACCAGTATTTTCCAAATTAGGGAAAAACGGCTATATAAGAAATGCGTGCACGTTATGAAACACATATGCATTATGTTCAAGAAACGCATACACGTTGCATTTTCCCAACGGGTCAATGGGTAACACGTATGCGTTATGAAACGCATACATGTTTCATTTGAATAACACGTATGCATTTCATTTGAATAACACATACGCGTTATTTAAAATTTGGATTTCCACACCACATCTAGCCTTGGTTTTAGGCTTGGGAAAGGTTTGGCAATCCGAGCCTTAACCTTTGACTTGCAACTAAAAAACTAAGGTAGATTGAAGAAGAATGTCCGACTTTGACAACATAGCTGATGGACTTTTTTTCTGAATGAATCTATAAAATTAAAACCGATTAGAGAACACAATGTCTAATTTCTAAATATATAACTTTTTTAATATTGGATTATGTTTTGTATTTTTTAATTAATTTCTAAGCAAACTAGTCCTTAAACTTGAAATATTAGGTTTTTTTGGTTTTTTAATAACTTTTTATTGGTTAAGTTTCTTGTAAAAAAAATTATATGGCATCAAACTTCAAACAATTCTCTACACAATGAAAAAAAAAGAGTCAAAAAATATTTTTTTTAGGTCCAACTATGTTGTTTGTAC
The DNA here is from genome assembly GCA_007258455.2 of Sequoia sempervirens. Classification (NCBI taxonomy): domain Eukaryota; kingdom Viridiplantae; phylum Streptophyta; class Pinopsida; order Cupressales; family Cupressaceae; genus Sequoia; species Sequoia sempervirens. Next base: position 243,619,179 of record VDFB02271358.1, on the reverse strand, counting down.
ACATTGATTTTAAAAAACATCAATTAAGGCCAATCAAAATTTAATAAAAAAAAATATATTCAACCAAAAATTACAAAAAAAAATCCACATCAAACTTCATGTTGTTAGCTCTCTTTTCCCAAAAGGAATTAGCAAAATAATTTTATTTGGGTCAAAAAATGTTGTTCGTACACCTGTTTGGTATTGTAAAAAAAGAGGGACTTTTAAAAAGTGGTTTTTATAGATCCCTATCAAAATTTAATTTATATAATCTGGGTATTTTAATAATTTACATATTTGGAAACTAGATCAAAATTATAGATTTCATATTACTGAGTTTTTTTAAGATTCATTGTGTAAGTGCCTCAAATTTTCAGTCCAAGTGTGACAATTTCTGAAAAACAGCAAAAACATTTCCACTTTTTGAGCTTTTTGTGTACCCAACTTCTTGCATTAGCTCGAATATTAATCTTTACTTGGTAAAAGTTTTATTTAATTTTAATTATTTATTTGTAGCCACTTCCTTAAGAGTCTTTTGACAACTTGCACACACATAGATGAATGGTGGCATTCATTGATTTGGGAGTTACTTTCTAATTCTAACTCCTCTTCTCACCTCTATATATTGAGGTGCCTCTCCTATCATTCTTCATTCAAGCAAGAAAGCTTAAGGCTTAAGTGCTCTCTCTCTCTCTCTCTCTTTGTATCATTCTTAGGAATTTTGCCTCCATTCATAATATTGGGGTTTTTTCTTGTTTTTTCCCCTTATCAAATTCTTGTCTCTTTTTCATTTGGTGGTGCTTGGTTTGGCTACTCTCTCTTTGTAATATTTTTCCTTCAAACAATTCTCATTGATTATTTATTTTCTCATTGATTAGTTATTTCATTTGCTCAATTTATTTTTCCTTTCATCCTCAATCCTATCCATTCCTATAATCATTTCAAACTAAACAACTCTCCTCAAAATCAAAATCAACAACCATCATTATTCAAGACCGTAATTGAATCAAAGAAATGCTTCAAAAGTTGAGAGAGAGAGACACTTGAGAGAGCTTGAGACAAGGACATAGAGCCACAAACGTGCAAGAAGCTTGATGTAGAAGTGATGTAGAAGAGCAAGAGTGCAAGAGTGAGAGGTGTAGAATGAGAGATTGAGAGAATGTGAGATCAAATGAGAGAATTTTCATGAATGAGAGGGAAGAAGGAAAGTTTGAATGAAGAATTACATGCAAGCGGGTCATTTTCGAGTGCTCTTGTGACTATAGAGGTCTTACACTTCGTGGGTAGGCAGAAGTGTAACGTCTCAATGACCATAGGATCAAGAATCTTGTCAAGACGTTCGTGCAGTATGTAGACATATGTGCTTTATAGAAGTGTCCCTGAAAAAAAATCCATCAATGACCAAAAACGACGGGGTCAAGGACAAGAATGAAGGTGAGGAAAAGAGGGATTAGCACATGTGATCCCATAATAGTGGTTTACAATTTTTGGCCAAACTGGACACTAAAATTATTATTTTTAACTAAATCTTCACATTCGAGCACCTATAGTGGCTAAATTGTGAGGATTTTGAAGATTGTGCAAACTAGAGTCTCATCAAATTTTGTCTGTAGATTCTAAAAATATTTTTTTCAAAATTTTTGGAATCAAAATGCACTTTTTTTTCTATCTCCCACGAAAATAGATTTTTTTAGAAAACAACATTTTAAAAAAGTGACGCACACCGTATAACGCATAACTTTTTTTCCATGAAGGATAAAATTCTAATTCTTTCAAATTTAGATTTGTAACTCTGATATCTAGTGCTTCCACTTGGTTATATAGTTTTTATTGAATATTTTTTCTTAATCAAGTTTCAAAGTCAAACGACTACAATTCAGACAAAGATGACTATATAAACGTGAACTTTTTTTGTATATGTCAAAAATTATTTTATTTTTTTTGTTGGATCAAGGACTTCAATATCTGGTGCACTCATATTTTTTCAATTTTTTTTTGATAATCTTCTATTTTTCCACATGTGAAGAACAAAGAAATTCATTTTCGATGAAAACCCTATGTTTAATAAAACTTAAAAAACAAATACATAACAAAACCAAAACATATTAAAATTATATTCATTAGATAGCTTGTTCTGAGGAATACCATAATCATTTGAAATAAATTTTAAATGAATTCATTTGATCCCCAAAATCTAAATCAAAAGTGATTTTTTATCAGCATTTTGATAGTGTAAAGGAGACGCATTTATAGGTATGGTTTAAAACTAGCGAGGTTCTATCCAAGGGGGTTTGATCTAAGGTGATTTGATGAAACCCTCTTCAATTGGAATCCTTAAAATGGAACTTTTTAAGGCTTAAATCATTATATTTTCTAAAAATATGTGATTTCAACTAAAATTCATTCCTCTCAGGAATTGCAAACCACTATTATGACAGCACCAATGTAATGTGAAATTGCATTAGGGGTGCAATTTTACAACATTGCACCTATATTTTAAAAAAATCCCACCTTATCCTACTATCCATATAGTTTATACATCTACTTGTCCCACTTTTCATATAATACCATATCTCCTACATGCCTACTTTTCATTCTAAGGATGCTTCACATAGTTGGGCATACACATCAAAAGCTAGTTATAGGTCAAAGTGTTCCAACTCAACAACCAATTTTAATATCTAGTAAAATTTTCCTTGCTCCTAGACACCTAATCTTACACCTAAGGGATATGACAATTCAACAATTGTAAAATTCACAAGCTACAATATTTCAGCCATGTCACCTTTTAGGTAACATATTACACAAGCAAAATACATGTGTATCTAGATTACATCATTCATGTCTTTTCAAGGGTATCACTAGAGAAGGGAAAACAACAATTAAATCCCTAAGGAAAAGGTACACATTATGATACAATGCTTTTATGGACAATGTGATCCCATTCATATGATAAAATGTCACAAGTGAGTCAAGAATTAAAAAAAAGATAAAATCACAAATTGTATGAACATTTTAAAATTTGTGATAGAAGCATGAATGACAACCAAGGATAAAGGACCATGAGAGTCCATAATAATTGAATAGCACTAAAAATCACCTCAAGGGTGGATATCCAAAATATTATGCATGAAAAAACCATAAACCTCATAGATGTAGGTAAATGGTATAAACACCTACTTCATAAAATTTTAAAAAATCAAACCCCTAATCAAATATAAACAAGTATAAAATGTAAATCTTGAAGCTAAAGGATGGATAGTTTGGTAAAAGATTTGATAAGTAATTAAGCATGACACAAGAATGAAATGAAGGCTAGATTTGCAAATAAAATGTAACTATAAAAAAATAGTAGATTTGGAAACCCTAATATTTATGAGAAACCCAAGGGAAAATTAAGTCACATAAGAGTGGATAGGTTCACCAAAAATTCAAAGCAATAATGATTGTTACCTTAAGTTTAATATAGACCGACTAATTGAAAAGGCATACAATAAGAGAAAAATTAATAATTTGATTAAATCAATTATAATGATAAAATCATATAAAACAATATCAATTTAGAAAATTAAACATATGTAGAGGGTTAGGGCACTTAGATCTAGGAACAATAATGAAGAACTGTTGTGATGTGATGTAGATTTGAGTTGTTAGGTACAAAAAATTATATGCCTCTAATATGTGAATTGCTTTAAATTTTGTGTAAGATTATCTAGCTTATTATAAGTTGATCCTTAGCTCTAGGTTTGTTCCACATGGTGTGGATATGCTATATAACTTGTTTATTTGATCTAGCTAAATGTGTTTCTACTAACTAATTCACCTTGAAGTTTATTCTTCATTGATTGTTGAGAACTCACAATATTTAAAAATAACTTTAAAAAGTCATTCAACCAAAAGGTACAAGTTCTCCTAGATTGGCACCCTTGATTATACTAACTTTTTGGTTGTGAAAGTGATCTAAGACAACACTCTTTAATCATATGCAAATGTTCTAGAATGATTATATGTAGAAACAATTTATTTTTAGTGTTCTAAAATAAAGTGAGCTCCTAAGATGATACTCTTTCTAATGTGTGGGTTTTTAATGAATAATGAATGAATGAATGAGTAAACATTGAAATCATTTAAATACCAAGACACAACAATTAATCATTTAAATATATATCGACTCGTAAGAGCTAGTGGAATAGGAAAGAGTAAGCAAAATTGAATTTAGATTTGTAAATTTTAAAGATTGGTTCTATGCAATGGAATGTCAATCCCATATCATATGATGGACTTAAAATAATAATATGATAACATCAAGATGTAGAATGAATTTTTAGACATGAGGCAATAAATAAACGTAATAACTAATAAATATATAGATGTGTAAATCCAAAATATATATATAGAAATAAATATAAACAAGTGATGCAATGCGTCGAGTTCTTGCCACCAAGTAAGGAGCTTTTAGGTTGGAAGGGGAAAGGAAAATATGGTTGAAGATTTGTAAAATGAATAGTAAAACTTAAACATAAGTTTTTAGTATATGTTGATTATTTTTAGTTGAAATTTAGAGTTTTGTATTCAACGCGGAAAAGCATAACAAATGAAATAGAACACTAGCAGAATTTGGTAAATAAATGACTGCGTGACTAAAACTTTTAGTCACATGACTAACACTAGTAGTATTTGGAAAATAAATGACTAATTTGGTCATTTATAACTGACTAATTTGGTCATCGGGTAAAATCACAACTAAATGACTAAATAAATGACTAATATCAGACAAATAAAAATGACTAAATAAATGAATAATATTAGAAAAATAAAAATGACTAAATAAATAACTAAATAAATGTGCTCATTATTAAAATCTTGGCCATAATTTTCATTTTAATAAACATACTCTAAAACCTTCATCAAGACCTTATTTTCAATCGTAGCCCGCCATAATTAATAATGAAATATTACAAATAAAATTACTAATAAATATTTTTTGTGGAATAAATATTTTGTTTTGTGGTGTCATCATATGAACACCAAATTTTCTTCTAAATTGAATTCCCAACTCCTCAAAGGGCCCAACTATGTAGTGTGGAAGATAAATATGCATACAGTTCTCAAATATATACTAAGCTACTTATAAGTTTACAAACTGTACATTTACTAGAGGAAAATAATGATATTACAAATAGTTTACAAGTATGATTATATAAATTAGTTAAATTATAATAGAAGAGATAAAGATGGAGATAAAAAAAATAAAGAGATAGAGACAAAGAAATATAGAGGTAGAGAGATAAAGAGGAATAGAGATATAGATGGAGAGAAAGATTGAAAGAGAAAGGAATAGAAAAAAGAGAGATAATACAAGAGAGATAGAAATATAAGAGATAGAAAGGGAAAGAGAGATAGAGAAAAGAAAAACTAACTTTTGATTACTTGTTTCATGCCAAAAATCCAAGAATGGTATGTGTCCTTGGGGAGTTATGCTCAAGGTAGCATGACGTTTGATATAGACAGACAAACTTATAGAGAGAGAAAGACATAAAAGAGAGAGGGAGATAGAGATAAGATATAGAGAGAGAAAGACATAAAATGGAGAGGGATATATAGATAAGATATAGAGAGGTGGATAGAGAAAAAATAAATTTAACTCCTATAATAAATTTACTATTACAAATATATAATTTTGTCTAATGAAAAATTATATTTAAAATATATATTTATTGAGTGAATGCTAATTGAGACCTTTGTTACATAAACAACATCATTTGCTAAATGACCTACCAATTGACCTCATGTACTACACATATGTCTGAAAAAATACACCAAAATTTTCTCTAATTGACCTTTCATACCTCTTCAGCATACCTATTGCACACCAAGGTGCAATTGCTAGTATATATATATATATATATATATATATATATATTTAACATGTCAAAATGTTAATGATATCAAGTTTCCACAATCCATATCAATTAATCTTGCATACGTTTTTGGATTAGATTGTGTTAGAGTTTTTTGCATCAATGTTTTGGATCACACTTCGTGATCCATCATCAGGATGAAAGAGCTCAAGGAGAAAAGTATTTTGTTGCAGACCAAGAACAACCTAAATAGGAAAACCAGAGGGGAAGGAGAAAGGAGGGAGAAGGGAAGGCTGCACAAAGACCAAAGAAGACAAGACAAATAATATTTAAAAATTAAGATAAATAAAGAACAACAGGGAGACAAAGAAGTAACAAATTAATGAAACCAATTAAAAGGAAGAAAAACAAGGACATAGAAAATACAACACAACATAAGAAAAAAGGGGGAAATAAAAGGGGGAAGAAAAGACAATAGATAAGAAAAGAGAGACAAAAAAGAGAATAAAAACCAAGTTGAATAAATTTAAGCCAATTACAAAATATTAAAACAAAGGATAAAAATTATAAAATTTAAATTTAAAAAGACTATACAATAAAAAGAATTAAAGAATTGAAAAATTGCACTAGCATTTATGTTATAATTTAATTTTTAAAAATTAGACTATAACATAAATGTTAAGGAGAAGGAAAAATTAAAAATCAAAATGTGCTCATTATTAAAATCTTGCCATAATTTTCATTTTAATAAACATACTCTAAAACCTTAGTCAGACAGGCATAGCCCGCTAAAATGGAGAAGTGAAAGTCAAAACCTTATTTTCAAGGTAGCCTGCCAAAATGGATAACAGATAATCTATGAACACTTGCATTCTTCATATGTGATAACAGATAATCTATGAACACTAGATTGGAGGTGCTTAATGTCTTAGGTTGTAGTGACTTGATGCTTGAGTTCTGAATGCATTATTTATCATGTGTTGAGTCAAATCAAACCTTATTTAAGTATGCTCTTAACTATCCAAAGACTTTTGATTCCCCTATTTTTACAGGAGAGGATTGGGTGATTCAACTTGAAAGGGAATCTGGCAGTCTTCCAAGAGAGGTAAATCTTGTTATGTATTCTTACATGGTATAATAAGAAATATTTTCTTCTCATAGCCTATGTTGAGTTTTGTCTTTAATGTTGTATATTGGGATCATGGATTCCATGATGGTTTTAGTTGCTTAATTAGAGCTTTCTATTTATCATTCAGGTTATTGGGAAGCTTCCTCACATTGCAAATTACAAGGCTCTTAAATTGCAGTTGGTGTTGATGTGAAAGAGCTTGTCAAATCTCAATTAGCAATTGCTTGCATCGATGGTAAAGATAAGCATCTCTCAATATTTTTTGTTTGCATTTTTTCACACTTAGAGTATTGAGAAGCCAAATTATGAATGCCAATAAGAAAAGAAGAAAAATACATCAAGGTTTATAAACAATAAGTTAGGGCAACCAAACCACTAATTGTATCAATTTACAATACTAGCACTTGCACTCAGAGGAGGTACAAGGAATACACCGATAAAATTATATAGGTACCTGTAAATTGCTTTGTCATGTAATAAGAAAGGATATTATGATTACTTGGAATTGCTTTGTAATGTACAATGATTGATATTGATCGATCAAGTGGTACAATGCTTAGCATACAATAGATATGAAAACATGTAGGAGGACTCTCTTAGATGAATGCAACAAGACTAAGAACTACACCCTGGATGCTCTACAACAGTGGTAGCCTTCTTGTTAAGACCATAGGCAATGGCAGCAACAATTGGTTCTTCCAAGATAAGAAATCAAAACATTCTTCTCACCAACAAAGGTAACCTTCCTATCAAGACCATAGGCAATGGAAACAACAGTTGGTTTAGATATTAGAAACATGTGTAATAATGATTATTCAGTAGTAAAAACTATAAATAAAGAAAAAAATGTCTACTTTGAGTATGCGAAACTTGGATGCATTGAAAAAAACACCCAAATGTGCCCTCAGTTCATAACTGTTATTGACAAAGAGCTACATCCATTCACAGTAACAACCCCAAGATTCTTGTTTCTTGTCACTTAATACTTCAAGAGAGAACAAGTTATTTTAACCTAAGTTACTATAGTACTGGAGTTTAAAGGTTACCCAAAAAAATGGAAAAAACCTCTTCACCAAGGTTGATCACACATATCATAATAAACAAAGGATCCAAACATCAGATCAGAGCTGTATCTTGTAATGTTTTTCCATATTTATTATACTACATGTGTAATTTCACATTATGGACAAGTTTTCAATTGCAATTTTGACAAAACACATATTGAATATTACCTAAAACATATAACATATTATAAACACAACAATTACTCAAGTTGCTAGATTCACGAAATTAATTGTAAAGATTGAAGCATCTTCTCCAAATTAGAAAACACAAATCAGAATAACATTCAATCAGACCTTGTTTCCTGATGATCACTATATTTGTTTGCATTGATTCCAAGTTATTTACAATGGAGATAGTAGATATCACTAATTTTGAATATGCCTAGATACAAGGAGAGCTTCTCACTTAACTTATTCAACTATTCCAACTAATTATTTGATATTGTAAGTGTGATTGTCATTTTTTTATTGTTTGACGCATGGGGTGAGCATCAATTGTGCCTACTTTCTCCATCATCAACAAAAATAGGCATTGCTAGGATATTGTTTCGTGAAACTGAAGTAAAGCCATTGAAAGATTTGTATTAGATCAAAATGCAAAGTTTCAGGGAACATTCTAGAGTATTGGCCTATTGTTGTATGGTGTAGTACCCATATGCAATAATTAGAAGTGATGCATCCCAAGCTAACTTCACTTGCCACTTACTAGAATTAGTTGGTGAGATGTGTAGTACTTGTGATACATGTCTCTGGATTCTTGACTACAAGAATATTTTATCAAGAGTCTAATTTGCAACTCACTAAATTTATAAATGAGGCACCTAAATAACATTCATTTTTAGGAGTTCATCTTTTGTATAGATTGTGCTTTTTCTTTTCAGATATAAATATTAACTTTCAGCTTATTTTTGTCTAATATGGATTTTTAAATTTTTGCAACTTCCAGTTTTTTGTTTCCAATCATTGTTTTGTCTTCTCATCTTTGTTGGACTTCCTTGCTACCATTTTTTTGCTGTCTCTCTATGTATATTTTTGTGTGACCAAATGATGCATATCTAATTCTAGGGGTTGATTTAATTATTTTTCTCATTGAATAAAATAGATTTTCTTACTCTTTTTGCAACTGTCTTTTTTAATTCCTTGTTGATCTTAGTTTGGCACTTCAACTATATTTCCTTGTGTGAGAATTCTTTCTCTTTTTGCAATTGTTTTTGTTAATGCCTTGTTGATATTAGTTTGGCACTTCAATTATATTTCCTTGTGTGAGAAATTTAAGCTTGTATAAAGAAGACCAAAAAAGATAACTTGAATAAGGGAAGACTTCTTCTCAACCATGTCTTGCATCATTCTATGAGTTTATTTGAACTTCCTATAAGCAGTCAATCATCTACATACAAGACTAAAACAAGAAATTTAGAATGATCAATTAAATGGTAGAGATTGGAATCTACATCTATCTTAGTGAAACCCAAACCTAAAAAGGATTCATTGATCCTAGAGTACCATGCACAAGGTCCCTATTTCAGACCATAAAGGGCCTTCTTAAATCTTTAAATATGAGTCTCACTTATGCACCTCAAAGCCCCAATTTTTGAGATAGTAAGTTTTTCTACCTCCATAGTCATTGCTAGAGGTTTTTGAGATTTGGAGGACTATTCATCCTCATTAAACTTGACATTTTTTTCTCATAGCTATCTTTTGCTAAGATGGAATGTAGATTTTATAAGCTTTTGAGTTCTCATTGTAATCCATAAAGATACCCTTCAAATTGGAAGGTTCCAACTTGATCCTTTTCTCATCAAGGATATGAATGTAAATAGGACAATTGAAAACACAAAGATGTGCTACTTGAGGCTTCTCACCTATGAATGCCTCCTGTTGTCTCATTCTTCAACACTCTTTGAGGACATTGTTAAGAAAATAGATAGATGTAAGACATGCATCTGCTAAGAGACACATGGGTAGATCTAGATGGACATGTTCTTCCTCGCTGCAACCCCATTTTGTTGAGAGTTGTAGAGCACTGATAGCTCCTTTTTGATTCATGCTTCCTTGTTGGGTTTATCTGACCATTTTATAAAGTATTCCTTACTTTATTTGTGTGAACTTGGTGTTTTTATCCTAATCTAAGTATGCAAACTAACTAAACTAGAATGCAAAGAAAAACACAAGATCACCTCAAATGATTAGCCTAAGGAAGAAAACACAAAAGAAGGATAGAAAAAAGACAATGATTATACCTTTTGTGCTGACTCCTTGGTTGGCCCTTGATGTTGTTGAAGATATGTGCTCCTTGGATGGATTTGTAATGAAGATGAGTGCAAAATGAACAATGTGGATGTAATGAGGATGATAATATGAGCTAATACAAGTGCTACTATGCAAGAGGATGGCTTGGAGATGGCTTACAAATTCAAGAGAATAAGGGTGAAAAATGACTAAGTTATTCAAATGCATTAGAAGAGGGGGTATTTGTAGAAGAAGTTGAATTCTCTAGAGAATTCAATGGTTGAGATTGAGCCAACATGGCAAAGATGAAGGGCTGAGGTGAGTTGAGGACTCACAAGCCCTCACATCTTGCCATGTGGCAGATGATGTGTCACAAGGAGACATGAGGTGGAGAATGACATGTGATGTGAAGGTACTTGTAAGTACCTTGGAATAAAGATGATGTGACATCTCCATGATCACATGGGGGAGAGGAGAATCTTGGAAAGATAAAAGTGAATTTAAAATTCACATGATTGGGAGATATTAAGGATAAGACAATGTTCCCAAAAAAAGAGGTGAGAAGTACCTTGGATAAGACAAGGTCCTTAAAAAGGTAAGTACTTACCTACATGTGACTGATGTGACAAGTCAAAGGTTCTAGAACTTGCATGGGGAAGAGAAGATTCCTTGGAGGAATAAAAGTTAATTAAAAATTCACACTGGGGAAGATAAAAAGGAATTAAAAATTCCTTGGGGGATGGGGAGAGTTGACCAAGGTACTGATTAGACTTAACTGATAAGTAATTAGAAGATAATTAGTGGTTAATAAGGATTAGAAGCCAACTTGCAAAAGTTGGAGGATGTGACGCATCCTAATCAAGGATTAGGCATGTGCACATCCCTAATGAAGCGATTAGGAGGTGGGTTAGGATTAAGTGAAAGTGATGTGACATGTGAGGAATTAAATAAATGTCATATTTATTTAATTCATTTGATGAAAGGAGGATTAAAGAGATAAGGTATTTAATTATTAACTAAATACTTGAGGGATTTGGTAGAATTAAGGGTATTAATTAGATAATAGTGATATTACCTAATTAACACAATCAAGAGGATGTTTAGACAAAAAGGGACAAATTTGGACCAATGTAAGTGTCCAAATTTAGGTGTCTACAATTTGTTTCTTGGTTTTCTTGTTCTCTTTTCCGATGGTGTGTTAGGATTGTAGCCTTGTTGTTCTGCTTCTTCTTGAACATCAACATAAGGTGGAAGGATGTTTTTGCATCTTGATAGGGATCTCTTTAAGTTGGCATGAAATATTAGGTGTATTTTTATATGAAGTGGCAAATCTAACATGCCATTTCAACTATCTTTTGTAATATAGTAAATGGTATATGTTATCTTGAAGATAATTTGGTGCATTTTCTTATCAAAATATCATTATTAGGAACAACTCTTTGATCTAAATTTGTTCCTACTCCAAATGATTGGGCTATCACATGTTGGTCTTGGTATAGTTTTGCTTTCACTTGAGCTCTTTCCATGTTTCTTTTAGACTCATTTGGTTGTTCATGCATCTCATGAAACATATGGTGTGATAATTTACCATTTCCTTTAAAGTTGTGGTGATGTGATACTTTATCATTTCATGTAAAGTTGTGGAGATCTAGCTTTATTGGTATAAATGGTTAGAAACCATCACTGATACATTTTGATCAATTTTTTGACGACGGCCCATCGAAATTTTGATGACTGTTTGTTGCTGTTATTGCGTCAGAATTTCGATGGCATTTGAAACGTTGTCGAAATTCTGGCCCGGCATCCGATGTATCAGTGCATAGACAATATTTGAAGGGGCTTATTACTATGGTTGAATGTATGCCATTGATGTAGTTGAATTGTATAAAACACAGTTTTGTTCCACTGGTTGAATGTGCACTATTATTGCCACTAATTTCTACCAATCATAGTTTTTTCCTATGGTTTAATGAATGCTATTATAGTTTCAGCTAATAATTTTAGAGAGGAGTTCTTAGCACATCAAGGTTGAAAAAATTAATAGATCATGATAAGTGTACATTGATACAACTTATCTTGTAGCTTATGGAACTTTGATGGATTCTACTAGTATACAGTTACAGGGTGTTTTGGATGATCTCTTTTCCTATGACAGTCCACTTGGAGCCACATTTACTAAGGATGCTATGATGGTTCATCTTTGGGAACCAACAACTCAAGTATTCATTTTTTTTGTTTTATATTTATTTTAATTCTACAACTAAGAAACATTCTCGCATATCCTTATTGAAAGAATCGTGTATTCATTGTTTTGTCATATCCTTTTACTTCTTCAATGTTTCTCATAACATGGAAATAATCTAACATGTTTTAGAACTGTGTGTGTGTGTGTCTTCATTTATTCTAGTCCTTCAAGTGGTTCACCTTTAGAAACAATTCAACTCAAAGAAGATAGTGGTGCTTGGAGTACTTGTGGGCCAAGAAGTTGGGAGGGTAAATATTACTTGTATGAAGTCATAGTATTCCATCCTAGTAGCCAACATGTTGAAATTTTTATGGTAAATGATCCTTATTCATGAGGGCAATTCTCTGCAACTATGATGGTTGGACAATATTTTGTTGTTTCATTCTTAGCCCTTGATTTGGACTTAATGTCTTGGTTGTTTTTTATTTCATCATTATTAATATATTCCTGTTCAATTCTATAATGTGGCAAAAATACTTTCAGCAAATGGAGAAAGATGTGTGTTTGTTAATCTCCAAGACTCAGCGTTGAAACCAGAAGGATGGGAAAGCTTGGCTGCTGAAAAGCTGCAGTTAGAATCATTTGTTGACATTGTTATTTATGAGTTACATATCAGGGATTTTAGGTTTGTCTTGCTGATTGTGTATTTTTTTTTAATTACTCATTTATAATGCTAACATCCCATCTTTATGCAAAATTATATTAATAGCTCTTCAAATCAAACCCAACAAGGGTAAACAGACTATAAATCATTGACTATGCTTATGCAGCATGATCTTGAGAAGGGAAAGGGCATATTTTTTGAAGATCATATTTGAAGGCTAATGGTCATCTATAATTAATAAAGCTTGTCTTAATGGAGAAGTGAAAGTGTGACACATGATTTAGGGTTGCAACCTCTACCCATTTTTCCGCATTGGACACGATTTGTGTATAATCTTGTGGTAAGTCACTTTCCATGGTTTCAGTTAATTTTACTTTTCAAATCCATACGGTCAGGCCATTTTTTATTGTGTTAGAATGATTTCTCTATAAACTGTGACATATTAGATAATAATTTTGATTTCATGTATGTTGCATGCATGATTGGGTAACATATCAAATTGCTGAGAAGCTTGTCAAATCTCAATGAGACATAGTGTTTTTGTTTTTTTTTGTTTTTATCTACATAATTCAAAGAATGGAATAGTGATGAAAATGTCTTAAAAGTTTTTTCTTACCACTAGATATTTCAATTCAAACACTAAACTTTTGGCATTGGTCTTTACAATTCTGGGTATGTTGACATCCAGTTTGGTAGTTTCTAAATGTGGTTATTCTTGTGAAATAGCTAGAGTTGCAGTTTTGATGTAGGCTTTTATTCAAAATTGCAAGAGTCTAGAATCAGATACTGGTATAGTTATCAACTAGCTGACTGAATATATGGCCAACTTCAGGCCTACAAGAAATCCACCCTCAAAACATAAAACTAATTAACTTCAATTGAACAAAATGTAGATTTCCCCATTTGGTTTGCGTATATATGTTCATATTTAGGATTATGATCAATTTTTGTGATACCTCTTAGCTCTGATACAAAGATTGTGCATAGTTCTTCTTAGTTTATTCAATTTGGTACAATTATTTTTATCTTGTGATTCAGGCTTCAAACCGGCCCCTAATTAGTATTTGTCTTCCAGAACTGTCTAGAAGAGGGTAATCAAAATTAGTACTGAAATATCTGAAAGTTGAAGATCATTTCCCTGAAACTGAAGCTTTGTTCTCGAAAAACTAGAGTTGAGATGAGCCAAGAACTAGTGGAAGGGAAGTTGAATGAAATTTGAGAGCAACTAAAATCATTCTTAAGAAAAGTGCCCTTTCCACTATAATTGTCGGTTCTAGTGTCTCCTTGTTCATTTTTTCTATCATCTCCTCATTTTTCATTTCTTAATAGAGAGCTTCTGAAAGATGTACAAGATGTTCTTCAATCTCAACAATCAATGTTGAGATAAAATGGAAGCATTTCTCTTGCAAATAAGGTGCTAAATCATTTATCTTGAAGGAGATTTATGTGCATGACAAAAACTTAGGAGGTCTTCCAGAATATTCTTGGACCCCTCATATATGGTATCTTTTATTTGACTAACCTCAGTTCCAAAATAAGCATTAAGGTGACCAAAACAGTCTTCATCATTTTTCATCATAAATTTAAAACTCAACCCAGGTAAATTGACACTTTTTAGGTCCCCTCTCTTGACAAGCTAACCCTCACTAGTAGTTAATTTGTGCAAATGGGTTTCAATATCTTTGTAACTTGCCAAAGATGTAACTTCAAGGAATTTACCAACCTTAACTCTCTCACACAGATCTACAAATCCATCAACTATTATTTGTTTCATCCTACTAACAAATAGGCTTTCAAAAGGTTCATCCCACAGACTCTTTGAGTGCTTCAAAACAATCTCACATATGCATTGCCATGGAAACTCAACATTTGAACCAAAAACCATTTTTAGCCACTCCAAGCTCCCTTCAAATGCATCCAAACTATCCAATGTTTCTTTGATCAATGTCTCATTCTTTGCAAGTTCCCTTCCACTTTTCACAAGATCAAGCAAATACTTTCCCCCAAGCCTATCTGCAGAGAGAATATCAGCTGCACATGTCTTAAGCCACACTAAGAAAAAATTTGATATAAATTCTCTTAGAAAAATCATCATGGTATCTTGTAGCTTCTCTCTATGAGATTTCCACAACTGCACCTCATTGTCTATGTTTGGAATCCCACCAAACAATTGTGATCCAGGTGGCATTGCCAACACAGTCTTATAAACAAGAGGAAAATTGTTTAGAACCTCCAAGAAGAGTTCCCTGACCTGACATAGCATTACCTATATGACTCTTACCACATTACAAAAATTGGAACTGACTTCCCCCACCTTATCGGTCTATCGGCCAGACGTGTCTTCTGGTTCAAGTGATGCGTCGACAGTTCTATTTTTTCATCGGTGTGAGGATCTTCTATCAATGGGACAAGGTCTCTTGTTCCCGCGATGGTCTGATGGGGATGTCATCAGTGGAGTTCGTGCCTATCATCAGGACTTGCATGGTGGTTCCAATGATAGGCCGATGTTGTTGGTGCTCATGATCTAAGTCAACACCAACAAAACCAAAGTTTTGGTATTCTTGTGTTGAAAGGATAAGAAGTAGATAAGCTTCATATTTATTTGAACCCACTTAAGATAGTCTTTGAAAACAGATTCATGGGGTTTGATTTCACTAAGAAATGGAAAATGAAGATGCTCATAGCTCAATTGAGGACCAAATCACACCAATTGAGATGTGAGACGGGTGTTGAAAACCAATCTAACTAATATTTTTGTGGCTCTATGTGTAGCCTTGTTAAACTTGCTAGATAATTCAACCAAGAATGATTCAATAAGATTTGGTTTGTTTATGAGGAGTTCTAGAAACAAAATAATCTTCCACTATAATCAAATTTTGCATAAGCTTTATCTAGTACAATGTTCTCCCACCTGTTATGTGGTTGGCTAAATCCTTTTCCAAAGCATTGGTTCCTTTCCCCCATTGGATTTTTAATTCTATGCTAGCTTGGTTGAGTTCTTGAGTTGCGTTAATGGAAAATTGGTTCATCAAATTTATGTGAAGGCTAAGAACTTTGCCTCTGCCTTCACCTTTCTATTATATTCTTTCATTGACTTGTTATAGGAGGTTATATTTCATTTAAGTGATTTGATCTTGTTTGTTTGATGATTGGATAATGGTCCCATAATCTTGGTAGACCGACATGGTGGGTCAATATCCATATATTGATCTACCAAAAAGGTCTCTATTGTTAGCATGGGAACCTCCAACATGGAGCTTGATAGCAATCAGGAGCACCATTCAACCTCACTTAGACAAATTTCACAAAAAATAGGCTTCAATCTCTCAATTCCTTCAATCCTCAATCACTGTAGACAAGATATAAAACCATTTCAGATACCCTTTAATGACTTCTAAGACATATCCAAAATTCACCATAGGCTGTTTTGGAACAACATCCCAAAAACTCATATTTTCTCCTAAAACTAGGCCTAATTAGGCCCCTTTACAAAGGAACCCTTCTTTAAAATGTTCCCCAACCTCAAAAATTGATGGGCCAACACTAACCAAGTAACAACACTTCAAAATCCATAACTTCCACTTGATGAACCATTCTCGAACATGACACCCACAAAAACCCTCCTTTTTAGCAAGTTTCATGGGGGTTTATTGAAAATGGGTACCCCAGACTCCTAACACTCTGATCAATGCTTCAAACACCTTCCAACAGGTCTTCTCATGCTCTAGGAGCTCTCTTACAACCCTTACCAATGTTACTTCTTCAAACTCCAACCATAATATCTGACAAAAATCCCCCATCTATTATGCTCTAATGGATGTTCATACCTTGCTCCAAAGCTCCCATTTTGGCATAGGCAAGGAGGATGCTGGCATACGTTGTGGAATTTGGCTTCACACCTACTAATTGCATTTGCTTGAAAGTTTCTAAAGTCTTTTCAGCAAATCCATTTTGTTCATATCCCGCAATCATCATATTCCATGAGATGGCATCTCTTTCAGGAATTTTGTCAAACAGTTCACATGCCTTGTCTATGCTTCCACATTTTGCATACATGTCTACTAGGGAAGTTGAAACTACAACATCTGAAAAAATTCCTCTATTATTTATGCTTTGATGGATGTTCATATCTTGTTCCAAAGCCCCCATTTTGGCACAAGCAGGAAAGATGCTAGCAAAGGTTGGGGAATTTAGCTTTATACCTGTCAATTGAATTTGCTTGAAAGTTTCTAAAGTGTTTTCAACAAATCCATTTTGTGCATATCCAACAATAATTTCAGTCCAAGAGATGACATCTCTTTGATGCATTTTGTCAAAAAATTCACATGCTTTCTCTATGCTTCCACATTTTTCATACATGTCAACCAAAGCATTTCCAACTATAATATTAGACGAAAATCCCCCTTCTATTATGCTTTGATGGATGTCCATACCCTGTTCCAAAGCTTTCATTTTGGAACAGGCAGAGAGGACGCTGGCAAAGGTTGCAGAGTTTGGATTTAAACCTGCAAATTGTATTTGCTTGAAAGTTTCTAAAGCCTTTTCAATAGATCTAATTTGTGTATATCCTGCAATTATTGTAGTCCATGAGACCACATTTCTTTGAAGCATTTTTTCAAACACTTCAAGTGCCTTGTCTATGATCCCACATTTCACATACTTGTTGGTGCAGGAGCACCTACGCTTCCATTTTCAAATTTGAAGGCCATTGCATCTTAGTAGGTCATTTTAGCATTTGAGGAGGTGACTTTATGTTAATTAGGTCTTGTGAGACCATTCACTATGAATTAGGATGATTTTAGATTCAATTCGGTAAAAGAAACAAAGTTGCAAAAAAGTTGTAAAATTGAAAACTATCAAAAGTTGCAAAAATGCATTATTTAGGGAATATCTTGGTCAAGGAGGTCAGAGGCTTTTAAATGGTAGAAAATGGTTGTAATAAGGCCATTTAGTGGTAGATAAATGTTTGCAGTGTCATTTTAGGTTGTTTTCAGACCATTCAAAGTTGTTGCAGGTCATTTTTGTCAAGTTTTGTAGAATTGCTAAATGTAATGCAACATGACAAATTTTACATGTCAGAGGAAAATAGATGCTCCTCCATCAAATCAATGACTTGTAACTATTGGGAAACATGATAAAAATCTTGAAAAATGCTCGAGCAAAAGGGTGGAAGTTTTTATTGAAGATTGGAAAGCAATACACAATGTTTTTTTAGTAAATTCTCTATGATTTTTATCTTTTATAAACTTTTTAAGCCCTACATGATCTCGTTCTAAGTGTAGTTATTCATAACTACATTTTTTTGTGTTGAGTCAAGGATTAGCTTTCATTTGGAACAATTTTGAAGGTTTTATATAAAGATTTAAGGGAGATTTCTTTTGTTTTCTGTACACTGCCTATACATGCCAATGAGGTCTCAGTTTGTAGTTAAAAATGTTGTTAAAGTCAATCCACCTACTGTATTAAGTTGTATCTCAGTGGATTGAATTATTCAATGTTATTTTATTTGTTCTTATGGTTTTGAGAGTTAGGAAGACAAGTTATTGGGTTATGGAGTGATGCCCTAGGCTGGGTAGAGCACTTTACTATGTGAAATTTAGTTACTAAAGTGGGGTTTTGTTAAAATATTGAAGGAACTAGTCTTGTGATGAATTTTTTAGTTCACCCAGACCATTTGGAGTCTATTGAATGCATTTTTTGAGTTAGTTAAGCTTGGGAATGTGGAGAATGAATAAACCCTTGGAATTTTCATGTGAAATGAGGGTTTCTTGGTGCAACGCCATCTAATGCATGGATTTGTGAACTAGTAGTTAAATTTGGTGTTTTGTAACACAATTTAACACTGTCCATTGAGTTTGAGTGGAAACTAGGAGTTTTGGAGGTATTTCCTTTATAAAAGAGGGCTAATTGAGTAGCCCAAAATAGGGTTAGTTTTTAGTGAAACTTCAATTTGTGCTTAAGAAACCTATTGATTTCTTTTAGTATGTTGTTTCATGTGTTGAAGTGACTCTCTAAACTTGTTTGATAGGTCACAGTACAGCCTACTTTGAAATTTTTTGTGAAAAGTTGGGTTATGAGGGCTACAAGCCAAAAGGGTGTGTGTAAGAGTGAAGTTGAATGAATAGAGTTCTAAGAGTTGAATCCTTGTTTAACATTTGCCATTTTGAGTTGGTCAAGGTTGGTTTTTTATATGGATCAGATTATTAAGAGATTGGTTGAGTTATCACCACCTTGCTCTGCATCACATGTCTACAAGATCAGTTGCAACTACAATATCTGACAAAATTCCTCTATCCTTTATGCTTTGATGGATGTCCATACCCTGTTCCAAGGCTCCCAATTTGGTACAGTTGGGTATGATACTAGAAAAGCTTGTGGAGTTTGGCTTTACACTTTCCAATTGCATTTGATTGAAAGTTTCTAAAGCCTTTTCAAAAAGTTCAATTTGTTTGTATCCTGAAATCATTGCAGTCCATGAGACCACATTTCTTTGAGGCATTTTGTCAAACAGTTTGCATGCCTTATCTATGTTTCCACATTTTGCATACATGTCTACAAGGGTTGTTACCACTACAATGTTTGACAAAATTTCTCTATCCTTTATGCTTTGATGGATGTCCATACCCTGTTCCAAAGCTCCCATTTTGGCATAGATAGGGAGGATGCTGGCAAAAGTTATGGAATTTGGCTTTACACCTGCCAACTACATTTGCTTGAAATATTTTAAAGCCTTTTCAAAAAATATGTTTTGTGCATATCTTGCAATCATTGTATTCCATGAGATGACATCTCTTTTAGGCATTCTATCAAACACTTCACGTGCCTTGTGTATGCTTTCACATTTTGTAGACATGTCCACTAGAGCATTTCCTACTACAATATCGGGCAGAAACCCCCCTTTCATTATGCTTTGATGCATCCCCATACCATGTTCCAAAGTTCCCATTTTTGGCACAGGAAAGGAGGATGCTGACAAAGGCTGTAGAGTCCGGTTTGACACCTGCCATTTGCATTTCCTTGAAATTTTTTAAAACCTTTTCAACAAATCCATTGTATGCATATCCTCCAGCCATTGCATTCCATGAGACAATAGTTCTTTGAGGAATTTTGTCAAATAGTTCACATGCCTTCTCTATGCTTCCACATTTCACATACATGTCTACCAAGGTTGTTGCAACTACAACATATAAAAAATTTCCTCTCCTTTATACTTTGATGGATTTCCATACCTTCTTCCAATGATCCCATTTTGGCACAAGCTAAAAGTACACTAGGAAATGTGAACTGAATGGATTTGTGGATGCTCAACTATTGTGAAATCTCTTTGATAATATGACAATGATTTGATTCAAATATTCATAAATGGATCAAAGACTTTTTCAGAATGCTCCTCAAATTTTTAGAAGGAATGATGGATTTATAGATTTAGAGGTGAAAATATGAATGGTTGATCAACCATGCACACCTAATGATCAACTATATATGTAAATTGTAAAGAAGTAAGGGTTACTAATGTGTGAAGTATGTGCAACCCTCATCCACTAAACCTGCATGACTGCATGCACCTAGAACCCAAGAAAAACTTACATTGTTAGGATGTGTTCCAGAGTGCTTCATTTTTTTGCCAGAGTCCTCCCCGCTTGAATTAATCAGAGTTCTACCATGCACTAATGCTTCCCTCCACCTTGAGGATATTATTTTTATTTCTCTAATCTTTGTACCTAAGTGTTTTGAGGACAAAATAGATGATCGTACTAGGATATTGTTGGCAACAAAAGTTGTAAATTATAAGATTGTATAAACTAATTGGGCACAAGTGGTTGCATTGGGATAGAAAAAGTAGTTGGCCCTAGAATAAAGTATTTAATGGGTATGTGTAAAGCAATTAATGCAAAGGAGGGTCTTGCGAATCTATATGAGCATGCCTACTATTCAATTGAGAGTATGGTTGTATGATGTAGTAAGATTTGTTAGATATGTTGTGGTATAGAGCAGAAAGGCTAGTACATATGATGTATGGTTGAGAAATTCATGCAAATGATGGATGAATAGAGCATCTCTTTTGACATTTTTTTATCTTATACTTATTGTGTGATGCATGATCTATTATTTTTCTTTGTTATTTTGTGCATGCAAGTGCCATGTGTAAGCTTAATAGTGGGTTATTGACCTCTCACATGAGCTGAAACGCTAGTGATCTACGTTTTCTAAATAAAATCCAATTGGTCTAGCATGTTTAGAATAATTTGGCTAACATGTTGTGTTCCTAACCATTGAACTAGATGTGTAAGGTTCAAACTTGTTCTAGAGAGCTTGGGAGGCATGTAGACCATCTCATCCCTACATGTAAACATTATCTACATCTACTAACTATGCAAGGCCCGAAGTGCATGTTTGTAGTGTATTTGTAAGGATTTTTTATTGGTCAATCTGTCAAAAATAGTTGTGCACTTGAAGTGTATTTTCAGAGAGTATTGTCAACTATTGTTGAATTTTTGTCTTTGACCGCTCCAACACTTGGTTTCACATCAATTATTAAAGTATGTGAGCAAAATTTATGAAAGTTGGCTAAGGGCCTTTTGTAGAAAATGGTAAAAGGTTTTAGGGAAATGGGGTTCATGTCTTGAAATATGTTGAGGAATCTTTTGGCTAAGTCTTGAATTTGTTGAAATTTGTCTAATTAATACGTGAAGAAAGAATTTAGGTTGTGAGTGTGGTGAGTTTAAAGTCTTGTATAGGTCACATGATACAATGTGAAGATTGCATAGATTGTCTTTGAATTTTTTTATAAGCTATTGGATAGACTTTGTTTTATACAATTTCATGGCATGTTATGGTTTACCCCTCTATGCATGAACATAATGTTGAAATACCAAATACAAGAGAACCATTTCGGTAATTTTAAAATTTAATTAGAGAACATAATCCATCAAAAAGATGCAGAGACTAGACTCAACCAACCTTCAAGTTTGATTTTTGAAAGAAATACGATAAAATCTATTAGTTTCTTTGCATAAATTATGTGTTTTCATGAAATCTACTGCTACAGGCTGAATTTCTCATCCGTACAGAAGTACCATGGCCCAACGGTGATGGAATGTGTTAAAGGAATGAGTTAGATCTTCATTGGTGGTGATATGGATTCTTTTCATTTAGTTTGGTGAATTTAGTAACCTTTTTCCTATAACTGCTCGGGTAGCCCTGTTTTAAGGGTTTTGATCTTGTAAATGAAAAAAATGGCCATTCCATCTACTATCTAAGGTTGTGGCTCGATGAATGGAATTAATTGTTTTATATTTTGATGTTAGTGTGATGGTAGGAGTAGGGAGGCCATTTTAGTGTTTTGGGTTGATGCCCTAGTGACATTTTACATGGTTTTTCAAGTGAAACTTGGTTGTAGAAGTTGAGTTTTTCCAAATTGTTGTTGTGGCTGGCTATGTAATGAATTATTAAGCATGTACAGACCTATGTTAGAGTTTCTGAAGCATTGGTCTAGGTAGGGAAGCCCTGAAGTAGCGATTTTCAGTAAAACCCTTGATTTTTGCATTAAAAAGGAGGGTTTTGGAGTTGGCCCATTTAGTGACACTTTCTTTGTCTAAAACTTGTTTATTCCCTCTATTTGGAGTCTACCTAGGAGGTCTAGGTGGTTTTGGTGACTATTTTGAGTGTTTGAGAGTGGGTTACTTGGAAAAGTGCGCTAATTTGCCCTTAAAAGTGGAGGACAGTCTATTGTTCCCTAAGAAGTTTCAAAAAAAGTCCATGCAAGTTTTTGATATGTTGAATGGGAGGATAAAAGGTGTATAATAATGTGTGGGTTGTGACTTTGTTAGGCCTTCTCTAAAATTTAAACCTAAAAAAGTGAGTTTGGATTGCTACTTGGAGAACAAGTGAAATTGGTGAGGAGTTATTGAGTTGGGGACTTGGAGATTGAAACCCTGATTGACGTAGGTTGGATTGGGATTGTGAAGTGATTTTCCACCCCATCATTGCATAATTTATCCATCAATGACATCTGTTAGTTCTCAAAAATGCTGGTTGAAAAAACACAAGAGGTTTCCAAGCTCTTGGTACATTTTAGGCTAACAAACAAGGCCAATTGGTATATTTGAACCTTCTTCTCTTCAAGCTCTGCGAGACCTAGGTGGGTGTACCTATGCAATTGAGGTAGACTTAAACTATGTATTTCCTACTTTAGCAATCTATCCATAGTGGCAATTGAGAGTGGAAAGATGTAATCCTAATTTGGTATAAATTGTATAAGCAATATCAAGGTGAAATTTAATATGTTCAGTTAACAAATGTAAGGTTTTGAAAATAGATTTGATAAAACTAAATAATGAAATGGGTGAGACCAGTGCCTTGTTGGGTAAACGAAGTCAAATGAAAATATAGAATGAATGACTTGTATTGGCTATAACTCAAACTATTTGGCACACTTATGTTTGTTTATAACTTGTATAAATGTGTAGGAAAGTGACTGACAAACTCTACTTATGGATCCAACTGACACAACCAAGTTACTTATGATTTATTAAAAGGATTTTAATCTTTACTTGAAAGAACCAATTGAATAAATCACACAGGAACAACAGATGATACCAAATTGAAGATAAAATGGCAATCCTAATTATATGATTCTTCTTATTGATCCAAATAACACTTCCAGATTACTGTGATTGATTAGAAGGGTTTTAATTCTTTTAAAGAAACCAATTAATCACATCGCACAAGAACATCAAATGTGCTTTGATAAATTGAATATATGTTTGATACACCAATTTAAATAACAAGGAAATATTAAGTTGGAGACAACCAAATAATTGAATATATTTAACAAACAATTGATACCAATATGAAGCCACAAAATTGAAGATCTTTCATTAATTTCTCCAAAATTTCATACACCCATCATGGTCCTCACTGTATAATCTATATGATAAACATTTTAAAAGTATCTTTTGTATATCTCCTACCTAACTCTATATCCTTCTTTTGGTCTTGGTCTCTCTTATATATACGAGAGGCAACAAGCTTCAGACCAAAAGACATGACTCTTGATAACAAAACATGATTTTGAACTCAATTTAAGAAACTAACACAATCAAAAACATGTGTACCAATCCGTTAATTTCTGAGTAAAAGCTTGTGGTCATCTAAGACTTGTTCAAAGATTTTACTGTATGATAGGGTCCACATCATTACCATCGACCGATTTTGACCGTTGCTCAGTTGTGTTCAGATTATCCTCTACCCGATTGATAAATAGATTGAAAGTTGAGAGGTGATCAATATATCCCTATTTTGCATGAGTGTCGGCATTGGATATGACCTCCTTCATATCATACTCTATGTGCATGAATTTCTCAATTTGTTTATGAGTATTCTGCAAGACCATATCCTCTTCATTAATTTCCTGCAATGCATTTGTTAGAAAATCTGTAAATTATGTTTTCCAATCATCCCTTTCTCAAAGATTCCTGTATCATCATGGAGTGTAGGAACTAAATTAAAACAACCAAGGTCTTCTTTGAGTCTTTGTTGATATTGGTTGTGGGATCCCACCAAGTCATTTTATCTTTGCAGTGTTTGGTCTTTAAGGATCTGTTTACCCAAAAGTTCCTTCTTTTTATCAATCATTCTTCCTTGTAACCGAACATTCTCCTCTAGTGCTAATTGTATTTGCTTAAATACACCCCAATCATCATCAGCTTGCTTTATCAACTTATTGAACCTCTCTTTGATTATCTCGGACATAGTATTGTACTTAATTATTTTCACCTCCTTTTCTAGTGTTTTACACTTTTCTTGGGCTTTCAAATGGGAATTTTTCCAATAGGCTACATCAGCTAATGCATCTACACTCTCTTATCCTTTTTGATCCATGGAGTGTATAATTCTGGAGCAGAAGAGGAAAATGACTTCTCCATTTTATGTGATAACTTCTTTTTCAAATTGTCATTCTCTTTGACCAATTTTACAATTTGTGCTTTAGTGAATTTTTCCACATTGACATTCAGCTTTGCAGTTTCTAAGGGATTAGTGTCCCCAACTCTTTTGACCAAAAGTTTTCCAAATACTTGATTAGGATTGTCAATCACTTTCGACCTCTTCTCATGAGGGTATAGTGACCAAATAAGGAAGGCATCCTCGTCGGGATTGTATCTAGACCCTGAATATATCTTATCACTAGCTTCCTCTGATAAGTTCATTGTTGTATCCCCTCTTTTTCTGAAATTGTCAAACACAATTGCTGAGCTCATGTCCCATCCTAGTAGAAGTAGTACCCTAGCCTCTTGAAGTAATTCTCTACCTCTTTCAGGAGTGATGGATTGCATTTCCCTATCAACTTCCTTTTTCAATTCTTCTAAGGCATCAACTTCCTTTTCAAGAGTAATGTCTTGCTCCTTTTATCTTATTTTCTCCCCCATATACTCATAGACAAATGATTTGAATTCAAGAGTTTTAAAAAAATCATTGTCAGAAATGAATTCATGACTAGCCTTGACCGTAATTTCATCAGATAACTCATCTGATGTTTCAATTTTTACAACTTCCTGAGGGGGCTCATATTGTGTAATCACAAGGGCTTTTATTTTTTCCACTGGCTGCTCCTCTTCATTATTCTCTTCATCACTTTCTTCATTACTTTCCTCTTCTTCATTGTATTCAGTGGAAAAACACACATCAGGAGTGGGTTGTGAGGGTATGTGATCTAAAGGCTCCACATCCTCAGCCTACACTCCTATGTAATTCGTATGAGATATATCAAGAATGTATGAGGGAACATCTTTCACTATTTCATTCATATGAGCAATAAGTTGTTCAATCTTGTCCAAGGGATCTTGTATATTAGCAAATTCTTCTCTATATGATGGGACATTCTTTCTGTTCCATTCCTCTGCAAACACAACTTTATTATATGGAGCCATTCTCTCACCAGTGGAAGCTTCATCTCGGTTCTTGATCACATCATCAAGTGCAAACCAATGCTCATACCCTGATGAATTTTGAGTTAATCTTGCCTGATGAATAAACCCTTTTGCATCAAATTTCTCTCTTTTATACCCAAGAGGAAGGTTATAATGGGCTAATTTAGCATCAATTTCTTCATATCCTTCAATGGCACATACTATGAAATATCCAAAACAAAGAGTGCTAGGCATGAGTGATTGTTTATTATGACTCTTGAGATGTTTAGTACCAGACCTTGCTAATTGTCGTACTATTTCCAAATAAGCAACTCTATTAGGAACCACTGGGGGTAGAAAATGTGGAACCACTTCAAATACATACACCCTTATTACAGTGCAATTGGAAAAGGTATACTAGTCTCCCCAATTATGGTTCACCTTGCCTTTTGGGTTATTCTCCTTTGGTCTCAAAAATATATGCACCTTAGGGGATAAATTGTGATCATATGAATAGCCTAGCAACTTCATTAGTAGTTTAACAAAATATTCTTCAAAATATAAATAGTGAGATCTTTCATGTATCGACTATCCCATAATGCAGTCCACATCTGTACAGGTTTAAAGTTTCCATCTTCGTCTGTGTCTTTGATCCTTAATTATTTACTCCACACATTTCTAGCATGTCCCTCATATAAAAGTAAATGCATTAACAAGGAATAGTGTTTGAAATCTATGCAATCACTATTGTTTTTTATTCTTTCAAGCCCTTGATTTAGGGAATTTGCCAAATAGTTTGCATATTCAAATGACCTAGCATCTTTGCTTTGTATACCAGCTACTACAACCATCGGTGCAACAAACATAAGTGGTGGAACCTCAATTCCCAAGATTTGACCAGCTGAGTAGTAGGTATATTCAAAGTATTCTTCAAACAAATCTATATGAAATGGAGGGTTTTCATTGCTTGAGAATTTTCTAAGTTGACCTTGCTCATTCTTAGGTCTATGCAAAGGTAGCTTCCATCTTTTGTAACTAGTATCCATGCAACAGTATTCTGTTAGAAAGTCTCTAATGGTGAATGGAAAGTTCATGGGACCTTCTAACTAAAATACATTAGAGATTAGGTCTTGGGAGATAACAAGCATATCGGCCCCATTTGGTGATTGGATAGTTCTTTCCTTGGAATTATTCCAACTGGCTAGAGCTTTCATCAATTCTACGTTGATGAACATGTTTGGCACCATAAGTCTCCCTAAGTTCAGTCTCCATGGGTTATAGATTTGTTGAAATCTGAATTACTTTCTGTAGTGATACATAAAAAGCTCATTGCCCAAGTGTGGCGTCCAAACATCCCCCAAACCCCTATGTTTATATAACAATTTACTTGCTTGAACACTTCTTCTAGGTCTTGGCCCTGACCCTAGGCACTGATCTATCAAGTCTTGGTTTAGATTCCTCTTTTCAATTTTTTGTTTCTTTTCCTTAGGTTTTTCCACATTTTCTTCCATTGCAAATTCTAAAAAAATGCAACTTTCTAGCTAAGAGTGGAGTACTTACGTGAACTTTTTCTTTCCCTAGCTTCACTGCGTGAGAGCTCTGAGTTATGTCCTTTCCACTTCTACCCTTAGCATAGCCCTTCTAGTTTCTACAAATTGTATGATTAATTCATGGTGCAATTCATCTTTGTTTTGGCTCATTAATATACCACTTGCTTAAGTCTTGTCATCAGGGAGAGCATTTATGTTAAATATCCCAATGATGCTCTTGAATGTCAAATCAACTAGTAGTAATCATTCATCATTATATTGTTGGGACCTTGGTTTGTTTTCCACCGATGGCCACCTTCTCCACCAATAAGTGTTTTTCTTTCAATCTATCGATAAGACATCAAGCAACATTACCCCGATGTATCCCAACTTCACTGATAAGCGTTAAAATTTGATACCCCATAATTATATCGGGCTATCGAGGGAGCTTCATCATTCATTCCACTGATGCACCAGAGTTTTGGTGATGTGATAATCTTTATTGTTTCCATCGGCCTGTTGGGGAGACTACCTTGGAAGTTAGCCCAATGGAAGGATGTTACACTGATGTAAGGATATGAACTACCCCTATCGGGCTATTGGTGGGGTGGTGATGGGAGTTCCACCGATAGAGTATTGTTAGCCTAATGGTATCAAAGTACTTCAATGGATTCCATGAATGTGATTATTTGGGTATGTTGGTTACAAAAATGGATTTTTTACACGAACCTCAACAATTTGTCTAGATCATGAAATTGAGTCTGGTGAGATTTTTTAAGGACTAGGAGATAAATGAATAGATGTTAATGCAAATATGTGGGATTTTTTTCAATCCTAACATCTCTTTGAGGCATTCCATCAAAGATTTCATGTGCCTTGTGTTCGTTTCCACATTTTGTATACATGTCTAACAGAGCATTTCCAACCATAATATCTGAAAAAAATCCCCCATCTATTATGCTCTAATGGATGTTCATACCTTGCTCCAAAGCTCCCATTTTGGCATAGGCAGGGAGGATGCTGGCATAGGTTGTGGAATTTTGCTTCACACCTGCTAATTGCATTTGCTTGAAATTTTTTAAAGCCTTTTCAACAAATCCATTTTGTGCATATCCTACAATCATTGTATTCCATGAGATGGCATCTCTGACACCCTTCAATGCTCTCAGTTGTCTGCAAATGATAAAGAATGTCCTTTCCTTTCCATGAGAAAATTTTTGAGCCACTGAAGCTTCACACCTACTAATTGCATTTGCTTGAAATTTTCTAAAGCCTTTTCAACAAATCCATTTTGTGCATATCCCACAATCATTGCATTCAATGAGATGGCATCTCTAACACCCTTCAATGCTCCTGGATGTCTACAAATGATAAAGAGAATCCTTTCCTTTCTGTGAGAAAGGTTTTAAGCCACTAAAGCATAACACCAACTATGTATGCAGTTTTATTGAGACAAATATCACACACGAACATTCATCGAAGCATGATGATCAGGGGAATACTTACCATATGTTGTAATTGCAAGTAGTTCTGAAGCAATCATTGGGAGGACTCTTGTGTGTCATTGGGAGTCATGTCAAAGTCCCACTGATAGCCCGACAAAACTCAAACTCATCGGCGAGAGAGGTGGACATCGATAGGAAAAATATTGTGGTCCCTCCGATGGAATGAAAAACATTGAGGGACTTCATCAACATGAGAAGCTTCGATGGGAGATAGAGTTGAGTTCCTTGAATGCCCTAAAAATGGAAAAGATCAGTTTGAAGTTTCCATCGATGGGAGAAATGAACATCGGCAGGAGTTATCTTTTCACATCACAATATATGTACATTTCTATGGATGTTTATAGCAAAGGAAATGTGTTCCTCTTGGGATTATAAGTTATAATGAGTTCTTTTTTGTATACCATTTCACAGCAAGTAGAAGGTTTCTAGCTGCAAGATGGATTATGACATGGAAAAGCCTTCAGATATGCCATGTTCTGAGGAGGAGTTTTGTTTGTGTTTGATAAATGGACTTATTTTATGTAGCTTAATCAATAAGGTTCAGCCAGGAGTAGTGCCAAAGGTGGGAGCATGTTGTTGACATTAGCTAATTAATTTCATTTATCAACATTTCATAATTTTCCAATTGACTTCTTGCTTTTATGCTTTATTATGTTGAAAATCATGATAATAATGTCTACATAATTGGAAAGTAGGTGGTTGAAAATATTCCATCACTTTGTCCTGAAGGCCAGCCTTTATCTACTTATCAATATTTTGAGAATGTCAGAAATTTTCTTGTAGTTGTTGAGAAGTTAAAGTTGCCAACATTTGAAGCTTCTGATTTAGAACAAGTGAGCATGCTCATTCCAATATTATTAGATTCTAAATAATTATTTCTCTATACTTTTGTCTAATACTGTTGTTTCTTCAGGGGAGCTTGCAACCGGGTTCTACAACAAAAATCGTAGACTGTATTTTGGCTTTGAAATCTTACCATGAATGGAAGAAATTTGGGGGAAATGGTTCTTGGAAGTACACAGGCCTTTTGAAGTCCCCTATGCTTCTCATAAATGCAAGATCCCCTCAATATACCTCTTCTTGTATGGTTGCAAAGGCCTTTGAAAACTTGTC
This sequence comes from Sequoia sempervirens, assembly GCA_007258455.2. Classification (NCBI taxonomy): domain Eukaryota; kingdom Viridiplantae; phylum Streptophyta; class Pinopsida; order Cupressales; family Cupressaceae; genus Sequoia; species Sequoia sempervirens. The sequence continues at coordinate 243,589,013 of VDFB02271358.1, read as the reverse complement.
AAATCCAATAGATGGTAGCATGCAAAAGAATTGCAGGCAGTTGGATCTTTCAGGATGTGAAAAGCCTAAATTTATAGATGTAGTTAAGGTTAAAGAAACTGTTCCTAAGACAGGGCAGATTTAACAAGATGATGTTGAACATAGACTCACTGAAATCTCACACTATAAAGGTTATATTCATGACCTATTTGTAATGAAGGGACTAAACTCCATTATCTCATGTTTTTCATTGTTATTTCATGTTTTGCAATGCTTGAATTGAAATATAACTTCATTCCTAAGTACATGATGGGTTATTGCATGTTTATGGTTGGAAAACCTAATTGGAGCTTGGCTAAGGAGTTTTGTTGTAGGCATTGAGAATTCAAAGGAAAACATTAACCATAATCTTTTTGAACCACTACAAGCTGCAACATTGGTATGTAACTTTGTTGTCATCCATATTTTTTGAAATTGTCATTGGAGCTTACCATTAGTGCAAATTTATTTTAGAATAGTAAAATTAATAAATGCATCTATATAGTATATATAGGTTATTTTGTAATCATGTATGCCCTTGCTATATATGACTAGATGGGATGAATATGTGTTGTTTGCATTTGTAACAAGATTCTAGTAAAAAAAATGTACATTTAATTTCATCAATGTTCTAGATCACACTCCATGATCCATCATTAGGATAATTTTCTTTAATCCTTATGATGGATCACTGACTGTTATCTGGATTGTCAATGATATTAAATGTTATTTTTACCAGAAGCTTGTTTAGTATATCACAAACTGCAAATTTCATGTTTACTATGTTTGCATGTGTTAATTTTTAGTTGGTTGTATGGTGTTTTCCTAGAGTTGGGGAATGCATTTGACAACTGTGGGATAAAGTTGTAACAAGTCTAGCATAGTTTTAACTTCTATCCATTAGCCTTTTGTACAAAGGAGATAGGAATGTCAATTACTTCGTGCAGGTCTCTAGAGAATTTACAGGCGTGTCATCTTAGCGTGTGGCTGCAAATGGTAGTATAGGTGGAAAGCGAGTTCATTCACTCCCTTATGTTGACCTAAATCAGCCAGGTATTTAATTTGTATCATAATGCAATATGTTTTAGGATTGGAGTACTCTATTTGAGGCTTTCAGTTTTATCAATGGACCAAACTCAAATGATTTGAGAATATAATGATGCATTTTTATAGTTCATGTGAGAATTGTGGTATCTGATAAAAATCTACTTCCAAATATGTTTTTGATGGATGTTCATATCCTCATCCAAAGCTCCAATTCACACACATGAAAGAAGGACACTTTCAAGCATATCAATTACAAATTTACAATCAATAATCAAGCTATTGATTAGTTGTTCAAGAATAAGGCAGTTGTATATCACTAATTGAATATTGTCTATTTGTTTGCTATCTTGCATGAATTTATCTTTTTTTTAAATTGTAAGAGATAACTAGGAAAAAATATATCTAGCGCCTAAGTTTAGGGTGCCATAGTTGGAAAAGGAAAAATAATGTTTGAATTTTATCCTTTGTATTATTTGATTTTTCTGAGTTTTCAATGTGCAAATTTTGAAACCTTATTTTCAAGCTACAACTCCAAATTGGAGAAGTGAAAGGTGAATACCAACGAGGAAGAGTTTGGAGGAGCCAAAACCAATAGCGGTGAGAAAGTTGCGGATTTGCAAGGGGATTAAATGGGTCAAGCTCCTATAGGTCACTGCACTTCCAAAAGAACTGCAGTTAAGGAAGGGGAAAACCGTATATAAGTATATGAAAATAGGAGTATTATGTTTATATAGTGTCTGTAAGTTGTACAGTGTCACTGAGACATTGAATGTAACCAATGAGATTTTGATTTGCCAATGAGGCTTAATGAAGTAAATTTTTAGAGTGGTTTTTTCTCCACTCATAAATACTGTGTTGTGGCTCCTCTTGATTTGTAATCCGTTTGTGTTTGTGTCTAATCAATCATATTTTTTCAAGCATTTTAGTCTTCATTTCATGGTTTTTTTAACATTTGAATATTTATGATACTTGAAGTTTATATGCATAAATTTGTGAGGATTAATTAAGTTCAATTTGATTTGTAATGACTAAATATATGACTAAAGTAATGACTAAATTAATGAATAAATACATGACTAAATTAATGACTAAATATATGATTAAATTAATGACTAAATTAATGACTAAAGTAATGACTAAATATATGACTACCATGACTAAATAAATGACTAAATATATGACTAAATTAATGACTAAATATATGACTAAATAAATGACTAAATCAATGACCAAATCAATGACTAAATAAATGACTAAAATAGTTTAGTCATAAATTTGGTGGTGTTATAAATGACTACAAATAAACCACTAATAGTCACGTGACTAAACTTAGTCATTTATATACAATTTTTAGTAGTTTATTTAGTCATATATTGTTGTTTGTGTACTAGTGGAAGACTATATCATGTGGAAAGCAAAATATGGAGGTTGGAGTATGTTATTGATATTGTGAAATTTGTTTATTATTTTTGTGCATTAAAACTTGTCGAAACAAGTGTATATTAAAATTCATATTTTTTGTGTGCTTGTTAAATAATATTAATAATTTTTTATATAAAAGTAATTCAGGAATTTAAATTGCTTTAGTATGAAGGTGGAGAGTTTATTTGTCAAGGTAGTAATAGGGAAATGGGCAAAGTGAGTGTCATATTGTGAGAAACAAAGAAGGTCATATTTAAAAAAATAATTACTAAACATAGTTATTTGCTAAGATATAAATCGTTTTGACTAGATATGTAAGACATATAAAATAAAAATATTAGTAATAAGTTAAAAATTTAAAAGTATTTTATTATTATGTTCAATTAATAGTAATATTTTGAAATGTCCGCATAGATGTTGATTATATAATTGGTGGATACCATACAATAGAATATATTCATTGAGTACAAGGCACAATAGAATAAATTCCTACTCCATATAGATAAATATTTTAACCATCTTTATATTTTTTATAATATATTTAAATACTATTTCTAAATTCAATTCATTTAGTTAAATAAACTAATTATAATTAATTTTATTTACCTTGAATCTAGAAAAGAACATATGCCCATAAAAATAGGCCATAAAAAGTAAATTCAATAGGAATAACATATTTATAGCTACACACTGGAAGTTTAAATATTAATTAATTTCCTTTCAAATATTAATCGACTTACATTATTGAAAAGTCCTGCCAAAAACAATTGGTATCAAACCATTAAAGTGATGGATCAAGGAAGGGAAACGACATAGAAAAGTGCCTTGAGAAATACAATATGTTGAGGCTAGTGGTATGGAGCAATCTCAATACCTCATAGTGTGTTAATGGTGAACATATGTAAACAAGAATGTTTGTCCATGCTTCATTGTGCTGCATACCTTCCAGACATCGATTGAGTGCATGGATAGTGAGAATGGCAAGGGTGTTACATGTAAACGTATGAGAATATAAACTTGAAACAAATTTGTCCCTTGATTGATACATTATAATATGATCTACAAATCCTGTGAAAAATGTTGAGGCATAGAGAAGTGTATTATTATTTGGAAGGCAAAGGACATTTGCAAAAGAGCAACCAAATATTGTAGAATGCCATAGAGGTAAGTTGTTATTACTTTGTAGAGTATCAGAGATTGAATGTACAAGAAATTTTACTATTTGGTAAAACAAATGGAGATGGCTATTATTGTATTTTTTAGAAAACCAAGCTTAGAAATATTCCTACCAAAGTAACAGTACATGACATATGTTATGTATGTCATGTAAACATGAAACAATAAAAGCCGACAAGCAGACTACATATGGAAAACTAAATGCTCTAGGCAAGGTCTTGTTAACTGTGAATGCATGAAATGCATTGATTATGGACTGATTGAACCTAACTTAGAAATCCTAGCATGTAGTGCCTCTCATGTTCTAATACTTTGATACTGCTTTGGTGTGTGTGTTTTGCTTTAGTGTGATTTCTGGTTATGTTTTGATGCATATTTGATACTCTGTTTGATAGATTTTTCGCCATGTGTTGGGCATGGAAAATAGTTATGCTTATTTGCTTATGATAGTTGGACTTATGTGTGGGATACTCATGTTATGATGATGTGATGCCTAGATTATATTTACTATATTTGATTCGGGTGAAGGACAGGGGGTGGCATCACTCATTCATGAGCGCTCTACCTCACTGTAACTCTCCTTCATAATGTGTTTGACTATGAATTACTTGCATATGTATATGTTGTTCGACGTTTTTTGTTATGCAGGAATACAGGTATCGGGTGCCAACTCCACCCACATTGTAGGGTCTAAGTGCATCCTACAGACCCAATGGTTGATGTGGTGAGGTAGTTGGTAAGAAAGTACCCCCGCCTATGTCAGTGGTTGGTCCAATGATTGTTCATGTCGTGTTCGTACTTCGTTCGTGTGGGTATAGTTGTTAATTAAATCATTTTATTTCATGAGTTTTATAAGTGTGTTTATGGCTTGGTCTAGTGCTTTATGATTTAAATTAAATGCTAGTCTATGGTGCAAAATATTAAATTAATGAAAGGTTCAATATTGCTTATGATATTAATACTTTGGAAAATTATGGTGTACATTAGCACTTTTATTGTTATTAGTACTTGTCATTGGCATAGTACTATTGTAATGAGTTTGGATTTTTTTAGTTAACTAGTTATTAATAATTTAGTTTTCAACCAATCAAAAACAATATTTAAAAATAAATAAAATAAAATAAAATTTTGTAAAGTCAACTTGTAAATATTTAACTTTACAAATTATAAAAATTATTTTTTGTGCATACGATTGGTTAAAAAGTTATGTGTGTTATTGGCCCATTTGTAGGGAAAGCAAGGTAGGAAAGCAAGGTAAATTATAAAATCATTTCATTAAATCTTTCTAAAATAAAATGTTACTTATTTTGACTTTTTAGGAATATAATTGTTATTTTTTTATTAAAGAAAATATCACAAGAGTTAATTAACTATTTTATAGAGATTTGGATTCACACTACTAAAATAATAAAATAAAATTAAAATTGTATTATTCTTTCCATTAGACTAATATCTTTGTTATCTATGTTTTTAATATTTTATGGTATAATTTGATTATTATATGCTCTCCTTCTTTCAATCAATAATTTTTTTCATCATGTTTTTATATTAATTTATATATATAGATTCTCTAAAAAAATTATAACCTATAATATATAGGTATATAAGATAACCTATATTATTTTAAGTCTTTATTATATATAATATACAACCTATTTAAATATAGATAATATTAGTTTATATATATTACCTATATTAATGTAGAATTTATATATATTATTTCTATTTATATCTTATGTTATTGAAGGTACTATTTTGCAGGTAAATAAGTTAATCTACATTATGTAGGTAATATATTAATTTATATTATACATTTATATTAATATATATGATAGGTTATTTTATTTTGTAGGCTCTTCTTTAATCTATATTTATATATATTAATATATATTATGTAAATTATTATGCTTTTATCTATTTATATTAATATATATTATAGATTTTATATTATAATCTATTGTATTTTATCCATCTATTTTTTTATTTTAATTGAATCATTTATTTAATTTTTCAATTTAAATTTTATATATAATCTCATCTTTTTCCTTTTTTCTTTAGTTAAATTATTATTGTTTTAAGTTTGTATATTTTTAGTTTTAATAATTTTGGTAAGTGTTCCTTAATCATTTTGTTAAATAATTCATCTTTATAATTCTTTTAAAGTTATTTATTCACTGTTTGAGACATTTAACCTATAACCTTTTTTGATCCATTTATTTGTGTTATATCATATTATTATATTATTCATTCTTTTGCTATGTCTTCATCATTTTTTGCCTATTTTCATTTTTACTTCAATTTTCAATGTCGTCCCTCCCTACCCTCTCCCGCCACTCAACTCTTCTTAAGGTCATTTCTACAATCATATTCTTCATTATCCTCTTCCTATGGTGAATCATTGAGTTAGGGTTAGGGTAAGGTCATTAGAGTTATTTATTCGTTGTTTGAGACATTTTAAAACTTTAAATTTTTTTGATCTATTTATTTGTGTTATATCATATTACTATATTATTCATTCTTCTATTATTTATTCGCCTATTTTCACTTTTACTTCATTTTTCAATCTCCTCACTCCCTACCCTCTCCCACTACTTAACTCTTCTTAAAGGTCATTTCTACAATCATATTCTTCATTATCCTCTTCCAATGATGAATCATTTAGTGTGGTTTGAAACGTCAATTCAAAATAGCATGTACATAGTTTAATCTAGAAGTGTGTACTCTATCATTCATGGAATTTGAAAAAATCATACCATCTATAATCATTGATTCATTAATATTTAACAACTATTGATTTGAATGAAGAGATATAGTTGCAATTGTGTCTACTACGAATAAAATCTGATAATTTAATATAATATATTTTATTTTTTAATATATATTAAATTAAAAATAAACAACTTGTAATAAATAATTATTTTAATATATAGCAATTTTATATTAATAATAAGAGAAGAAACATTGCTTATATGTAATATCCAACTTTTAATGAATTTTAGTATATATTATATTTATTTATTTATAAAATTTATTTAATATAGGATAATTCGTAATATAACATTTATTAAATATGTTATTTATATAAAACTTAGTGATAAAAATTAGGTCTATAGTTATGGATAGTGTTACGATCATAATTAGGGTTAGAGATAGGTCTAGGATTAAGATAATGGTTTAAAATTTATTGTTAGGGATAGAGTTAAGGATAGAGTTAGAGTTAGGGTTAGGGATATAATTAGAGTTAAGGTTAGGGTTAGGTCATTAAAATAACTAATTAACAATACTAAAACACTATAATTAACAAAACTTACATTTAATTTTTATCAAATCTATAAAACAATAATTACAATACTATTAAGGCAAGTACTAGGCACTACGTGGCACTTGTTTTAAAATGTGAAGTTATCCTTTAAAATTTAAATCATTAAATTAAATAAATAGTTAGATAAATTATTATGGTTTATTTTTAAAAGAAATAAAGTTAAGGAAATCATTATCTTATTTGTTTTAATTAGAAAAAAGTGATTTAATAAAATAAATTTTAAACTTCAATTATAATTAAGTTAAATGGTGTTTAAAATTATTATTAATTAATAGTTTATTTTTCAAAAAAATATTTTTATTGAAATGAAATTAAAATATTTAAAAGGCATATTTTTTGGTGTAAATTAATTATGGAAGATTCTCCTTCCAAAATTGGAAAATGGCAGAAATGGTGGGTTAGGTGGAATTTGCATGGGAAAGTTGTCAGAAAATTTATGACAACTTCTAATTTGGCTTTTTTTGGAAAAAAGTATATTTCCAAATATTGCTTTTTCGAAAAAGGAAGAGGGAGGAAATGAAAAAATGAAAAAATGTCTGCAACTCAAAAAAAAATGTTGAAATTTTTTCTGAGGATTAGTAATCTGTGGGGTTTTTCATCGATTTGATCTGAGAAAATTTGATTTTTGGCTTGCATTAGGTTTTGTTGTCGAATCCGTTGTTGCTAGGGTTTTGAATCTCTAGATTACGGAAGATTGTAGCTAGTTGGAGTCATGCATCATTTTTTCCTCGAATCAAGCTTTGCGTAGAACTCCGAGTAATTCAAATTTCATAATTTGATCTCTGTAGATTTAGTTTTTAAAAGGAGAAAGGAAATTTTGTTTGAAAGAGAAAATATGTTTTCTGTGTGTTTGGGAAAATCCCATTCTTTGAAATTATTTCTTCTTGTTTGTAGATTTCTCCTTCCTCTCTATAATTTTCATTCTAGAATTCCTCTTGAAATCTCAATTCCCTCTATCTTTGGAATCTTCTCATCTTTAAACCTCTGAAAATTTCTCTCATCTGAGAACCCTTTCATTCCCTATATTTTCCCTATTCGAGCACTCTAGAAATTTTTACACTTCTCTTTTGTCTCTGTATTTATTTCATGGGAAAATTGTTGCATAAAATAAACATATATATGATATTTTATTATGTTCTGTAGTTTTTAAAATGTGGAGGTTTTAATATATATGTGTATGTGTATATATATACATATGCATATATATGTATATATGTATGTGTATATATTTTATGCATATATTCAGTTTATTATGTGCTTCAGTTGCAACAACATTAGATGAATTGATATATATTTATTTCAATATTTATATACATATATGTATATATACACATACATATATACATACATATATATATATATATGTATATATATATATGTATATATATATATACATAGTGTATATGTAGGAAATGTGAGCAAATAATGAAAAATAAAAATAAGTTATTCTCTGGAAAAAAATTATATATAAAGGGGGAAAATGCTATTTGTAAATTCTGTTTGAAAATGTCTTTTAATTTAAGTTGTATTTAGAATCTAAGGAAAATGAAATTTGTGATTTAAAATATACTGTAGAATTTGATTTCATTATTTTCCAGTCAAACTGTACTGTGATATATCATAATAGTTGTTTAAAATAAATAAATATTATAATCAAATTTTGAACTTAGAAGATTGATATCTTAAATTTGCTTTTTACTTTGAACTGCTTTTTAAAATAAAGATTAGATTTCCATTATCTTAGAAAAATCAGATTTTAGAATATCCTGTGTGGAAAAGATTTAAAATCAGAAAATAAAATATAGTTTAAAAAAATTGAAATTAGTGAATGATTTATAATTGGTTTTTAATAAATTTACTTAGTATCTTTAATTTTTTTTAAAATTTTTATTTTATTTTATTATGTTTAGATAAATCATGGAATTACCATTGATTCTCTTTAATTAGCCTTTTAGCAAGTTTATAGACTTGGATATTTAATAAATGAATTATTTAAGTGTAGGAAGATATTTATTAAATTGATTATTGTGCTTGGGATAAATAGAAGTATTAGTGAATTTCCTTACTTTGATTTTTAATTGATGAAAATGGTTATTTTATTGAGAATTGGATGATTTATTATTTAAATTCCTTATAGTTAATGCTATGGTGTTATTTAATTGGATGTGATATTTTACTTTTTTCTTGTATGGATTAGCGTTATCTCCAGAGGTTAGGGAAAGTGTGAATGCATTTCTATGGTTGCATCTTTTTGGTTCATATTGATACCATGTGGGAATTTGTGGGTGGTACCCTGTTGTGAGTTATGATTCTTTTTTGAACATTGTGGTACCCATTTCTTGGTTTTGGTTTTAGGGCAACCGTAGGGGAGAGTGGCTCTTCTTGGGGCCAGTGTACAAGTGGTCACCCTTGAAAGAGTTTCCCTAATTAAGTGAAAAACTAATTAATTTACTTAGTGGGTTGGGTTAGTTATCACATAGCAAGATAAAAATATACACCTCATCCCTATCGTTAGCACTCCAAAGGTTAAGGACGGGTGGGAAGACCTGGTCAGTAAGGTCACTACCTTGTCTTCACAAAAGGTAGATGGCTCTGCATGAGTCACCCTATGGGGTAGAACCTTGAAATAGGATGTCTGGTTAACCATAGATGGAGGCGGCTCCTAGATTATAGGTAGTCTAGTGAATCCATGAAGGCCATGCGATGACACTCTCCCATTATGCCCCTTTTTTTCCCTTGTTCTTGTGCCTTTGGAGTTGTTTTAGTTGTTTGAGTTGTTAATTTACTGTTGATGTTTATGTTGTTTTGTGGGCTTGACTCTTGTGATGTGTGTCCTTTATGTTTGAGTTTGTTGTTGAGGGTTCTTTCGTATCAACTCCTTGTATGGGGGGTGTTCCTTGTAATGCCCCACCATGCAACCCTAGAGGAAGTTGCAATTCACTAACCAAACGCAACAATTTTTTTTTGTTAAAGTGCAATAATGTACAAGTTCGCTACACTTTGCCAACATCCCCTAAGGCTACGAGACAAAGATTAATTAAACCCGAATTAAACAACCAAGGAATGAAAACATAACATCATTCAATTAAGGAATTAAAGTACATACATTCCATATAGGATAATTACATCAAAGACTAATAGATACAACATGATATCCAATAACGATTGTTTACAATATAATTACAACACTCATTCCCCAAATGAGGTAAATCAAATAAGCATGATAATATATTACAATTTCCACCTCGATACAAATGAGGGGTAATGAAATACAAAAATAACTGGAATGAAAGAACTAGAAGAGTAACAGGAATCAACGAGCTCCCCAACATGAAAGTCTCATCCACATGATCACGATCAAAGCCAATGGTGTAAGGTGCACATTCCACCCAACCAAGCGAAACCCAAAGGCTCACCCCCTGTACTAGGAGATAGTAACAAGGATTTCTGGTCAAGACCAACTACCTCTAGACAAAGGTTAAACATAACTGAACCGACTCAAATACCAAACAACATCACTTAACACAGTATGAAAACTCACAAGACAATACATTGCTTCCAGGTTACATAGGACAAGTACACCATTGTACAACACACAATAACTAACTAACTATTGACGTAGGGAGAGTGTCATACATAAATTGCCATGAGTTACCCTAGCTCAACCTTCCTAGGCTACCAGACCCCCATCATGGGTTACCCTGGCTTGCCTCTACTGGCTGCCGGACACTCATGCAAAACTATGCGTCTCATCTCATCTCGAGCCTTAATAACGTATACTTCATGAGAGAGGCATTCATTAAATTTATTAGTGTGAAGTTCCCCATTAATTCTTTTAGATTATCACTTGATTAAACCCTAGGTGAGTTACCCTGGTGCCTCTTTGTGTGCCGGACCCCCACAAAGAGCCACTCTCCTAATGACAACACACGCGATACAAGACCACAATCCAATGGCAACTAGATACAAACGACCTCTCCAATCCCAGGAGGAAACAAGTAAAGGAAATTCTCTCCAAACACTGGAGGACACAAAGTACAAACACCACTCCTTCCCAAGGAGGCACAAACTACCTAACCCTCTCCTAATCCCAATGAGGCACAAATTACATAACCCTTATCTAGAAGACTTCCAAAACATTTACTTTAATTCCACAACATCGAGGATGAACATTATAACACTACTAGCATTTCAGATAGTTAAATAAGCTAATGTTCAGATTTCCTAAATCCAGTCAATCACAGTTTTCATAACTTGCATTTATCCAATCAAATAAACCCAATTCTTTTCACGACATTGAAATATTTACAAAGCAATCGTTTGCTCTTAATTTCACAATTAAATTCCACATTTCAAAACATTTTAATAAATAAAATCATTTGATTAAGATAAATCAATCATTAACTCTACATTTATTAGTTATTTTCATAATCGAGATATTTTAATAAATAAACATTTAATTAAATCACTTAATCTATATTTCAACATAGAATAAATTAATTAATCAAGTCAATATTTTAAATAAAACGTTTGATCATATGTCAATTACATTTCGACTATAATAATGAAATCCTCATTTTAGCACCCCTATAATAGATATTTAAATTATCATTTAAATATACGCCACTATAATGTCAATTTAAATCCTAAGGGTTTTTGATTATTTATACCTGTCCAAAAATCAAATCTTTAAAAGAAAACATTTATATTTTCCATCTATGAAAATAAACTAACCCTTTTAATACATATTTTCCAACTCCAAATAAACCCTATTATTTAAATTACATATATATATTTTAAATACTAAACAATAACAAATCATTTAAATTCCCATATTATATAATATTAAATATAATATAAATTATTTACTAAATAAAATAAATAAAAATAAAACTAAAAAAATGATTTTTTTTTAAAAAATCAAAGGGCCAAAGTCCTAATCTACCCACGAGCCGTGCAGCCCAAACAGGGGACGCAGCCCCTGTGTGGGCTGTAAAGCCCCAAGGGCTCCCACGCAGGGGTTGCCCAGCAACCTTCCCCACATGGGGACGCAGCCTGTGTGGGCTGCGAAGCCCCCAGGGCTCCCACACGGGGGTTGCTGCCCAGCAACCTTCCCCACATGGGGACACAGCCTGTGTGGGCTGCGCTGGGCATATCCTCCATAGGCAGCGCCTCCATTGGGGCGGTTGTGGGGCAGCGCCCACCCCCACAAAAAAAAACCAAAAAAAAAAACATTTATTTTTATTTTAAAAATAAAATCTCTATCCCAGAACAAAACCAGTCTCCTCTGGTTTATGGAAAATACTCAGACAAAAAAAATGACGGAATAATTTTGTTCATAAAAAAAATACAATTATATTGAAGAGATTTTCTTCATAAACAAAATATAGTTTTATTTTTGTATATGTTCATAAAAAATACAGTTATATTGAAGAGATTTTCTAAAACATTTCAAATCTTTCCTAAGATCTTAACAGTGGTTCATTCTCAAATTTTGCAAACAGAATTGAATCTACTAAAAACATGAACCAAGTTTAATCTCTAAATTTTTCATACTATCTTGAGAGTTTTTGATTCAAGATTTGAATGCAGTTTCTTGATGGGTTTTTCTTCTAACTCACAATTTTGAATTCTTTAACAATTTGAACAACTTCTAAATGATTTTCAAAATAAGAATTGCACAAAATTTAAACAATGAACCTTGTGTTTTCTCCAAGCTTGAAGTCTTTCAATGGAGGTTTGCCTTTTCCTTCCAATTCAGCTGCACCAATTTTCAAATCTTCTCTTCCCAATTTTTCTTCAACCAAAATCCATTCCAAGTTTGCTCTCCAAAATTCAAAAATTAAATTTTCAAAATAAAATGAATTACCTTATGCAATTTTCTCCCCCAAATTTGTCAAACCCCTAATTTTGAACTCACCCACCAAAATTTATAACTAGATATTTTATTTTTGCAATTCCATAAAACAATTTCCATTTCCAAGTGTAATTTGCACAATATTAATTTAAAACAAAGATCTATTTTTGCAACCCAAATGATAATTAAATTTTCTTTCTTCAACAAAATTGAATTTACCAATTTACATTAAAAATCATTTTTAATTTTATTTCAAAAAGGAATGCAAGGCAATTTCTATTTTGATTTGATCTCAAAATTTAAGAATGCTAACACAACATTTGAATTTAATTTATCAATAGATAAATCTAATCCATGATTAGATTATTTATTGATTGAATTAAACCAACTAATTAATTAATGAGCACTCCTTTATTTATTTTGACAAAGAAATTAAATAAAACAAACACCATTTTTCTTGCAAATTTAAATACGCAAGTAAGGAGAGAAGAGGCAACAAAGAAAATAACTTATCCCAACTAACAACCCAATGACACACTATGGCTAGGGTGATGTCACGACATAGAAAACCTAGCTACTATCTCCCAATCGTTTTCCATTGGACAAGGGACACGCTCAGACCTGTGGAACCAGGTCGAGTCGATGTCCTGTACCTGCATTCTGCACACAATACGAGTGTCGAAACATGCATATATATATATTAAAACACACCGTGAAGAGAAAATCGTGGGATCACAGGGCGCTCGCATGCGAGTGATGTGATCCCATCCCCTTCACCAATACAATATCGCTAACTGACGCATCTAATCTTCATTGATATAATCAAAGCATAAACATCAATAATTCACATACATGCTAATTTGATCCATAATATGAAATAAAAATAACATCTGATTAAAGTGCCATCACATCAAAACATAATGTTTACAATGCTTAACAATTAGTGGTCAATAGTAATCAAGTTTATAACCAACGTGCTAACAAAGCAAAACATACATAACAAACACTGTTCGATCAAAAGAACAAAATGGAGGGGTGTTACATCCTCCCCCCTAGGGTCAGGCTTACTCCTGGAAGCCTACAAACAAGAAGGGATAAAGCTCTCTCAAACATACTCAAAATCTAGATCCCTGAGGATGAACTCCTAACGCTGAAGGATGAACTACACCCTGATGCCTGACCTGATGGGTATCCACCGCAGTAAGTACCCTATGCGATCTGCCTGCATCACCTACTATTGGCTCAGAAGCCAACAGTCTCTGACTAAAACCATAAGCACCCCGCTGAGGACACTGATGAGCAATGTGGCCCTGCTGACCACAAGCGAAACATCCTGTCCCTCTACTGAACTCCCTAACATCAGGAGATGCCCTAGGTCACAAAAATCCACCTCACTATACACTGACTGGGAACTCTAAGTAGGCTGATCATAGCGATCACGATGAGCTCGAATCCAACTCTGATCCCTCTTCCTCTGCTTCCAACTACCACCATGCTGGGACTGAGAATTTTGTTGCCCTGACTGCGAAGGTTGATGTTGCCCACTCTTTGTGGTTTCCTGATTCCCCTTGGGAATGCCTGCAACCTGAGACTGACCACCCCGAGATCCAACACCAAAGGAAGGTGCACTTCCAACCTGAACTCCTGACTGACCATCGAAAACCAAAGCTAAATTTTCCTCCACAATTCGAGCCTTATCCAAAACTACCTCCATGGTCTTCGGCTCAAATACCCAAACACCACCACTAATATAGGCGTTTAAGCCCCTAAGAAAGTGTTGCACAAGCATACCCTCATCATCACCTATACCGGCATACTACTTGATCTCGTAAAAACAACGCTCATAATGCTCTACTGACATATCCATCTACCGCAAGGCATGGAACTCGTCTCCTTGACACTGCCTCCAATGCTCTGAAAGAAATCTAGCCTGAAACCTCTCTTGGAACAACTCCCAAGAAACTATACCAATGTCCAGATGGAGCTTCTGCTCCTCTAATCTCCACCAAGTGGAGGAAAATCCCCTCAAGTGCATGAGAACACACCTATCTTGAGTGTTGCTATCATATGGGTGCATAGCAAAACACCTAGTCAAGTCAATGAGCCATGTCTCTGCCTCCAAACCACTGCTTGATCCATCGAAAATGGGTGGTCGTGCTCTAAGCAAGTCCCTCATATGGGCTGCTACCTCTAAATCAGACTAAACTGGTACCTCTCTCTCTCTAACCACCATTGGCTCTACCTCCAGCCTAGGCCCAAGGTGGGCAAGGGTCTCCTCTAACAACTGATGCAACTGAGCTTCCTCGATCCTGGGTGGATCCGGATTCTGATTGCCATCTCCTTGAATATTATGAGAAGCCATTTGCTCCTCATGGTCAGGCTCACGAGGAACATGCGGAGGTGAGTCTTGTTGTTCCCCAATGCGATCGCTTATACGGCCACATCTACACCCTTCACCTCTTCTGCGTCTAGGAGGCATACTCCTACATAGACACATCAAGGTATTAGGCAAGACACACCACTCAAAACCTACACACTACAAGCATAATGGGTCCACCATAATCCCAGAGTACCTAGTGTTTAAACTTGGGCTCTAATACCATGTGTAATTCCCCGCCACACAACCCTAGGGGAAGTTTCAATTCACTAACCAAACGCAACATTTTTTTTTTGTTAAAGTGCAATAATGTACAAGTTCGCTACACTTTTCCAACATCCCCTAAGGCTACGAGACAAAGATTACTTAAACCTGAATTAAACAACCAAGGAATGAAAACATAACATCATTCAATTAAGGATTTAAAGTACATACATTCCATATAGGATAATTACATCAAAGACTAATAGATACAACATGATATCCAATAATGATTGTTTACAATATAATTACAACACTCATTCCCCGAATGAGGTAAATCAAATAAGCATGATAATATATTACAATTTCCACCTCGATACAAATGAGGGGTAATGAAATACAAGAATAACTAGAATGAAAGAACTAGAAGAGTAACAGGAATCAATGAGCTCCCCAACATGAAAGTCTCATCCACATGATCATGATCAAAGCCAATGGTGTAAGGTGCACCCACCCAACCAAGCGAAACCCAAAGGCTCACCCCCCATGCTAGGAGATAGTAACAAGGATTTCTAGTCAAGACCAACTACCTCTAGACAAAGGTTAAACATAACTGAACTGACTCAAATACCAAACAACATCACTTAACACAATACGAAAACTCACAAGACAATACATTGCTTCTAGGTTACATAAGACAAGTACACCATTGTACAACACACAATAACTGACTAACTGTTGACATAGGGAGAGTGTCATACATAAATTTCCATGAGTTACCCTAGCTCAACCTTCCTAGGCTACCGGACCCCCATCATGGGTTACCCTGGCTTGCCTCTACCGGCCGCCGGACCCTCATGCAAAACTATGCGTCTCATCTCATCTCGAGCCTTAATAACACATACTTCATGAGAGAGGCATTCATTAACTTTATTAGTGTGAAGTTCCCCATTAATTCTTTTAGATTATCACTTGATTAAACCCTAGGTGAGTTACCCCAGCCCCTCTTTGTGTGCTGGACCCCCACAAAGAGCCACTCTCCTAACGACAACACACGCAATACAAGACCACAATCCAATGGCAACTAGATACAAACGACCTCTCCAATCCTAGGAGGAAACAAGTAAAGGAAATTCTCTCCAAACACTGGAGAAAACAAAGTACAAACACCACTCCTTCCCAAGGAGGCACAAACTACCTAACCCTCTCCTAATCCCAATGAGGCACAAATTACATAACCCTTATCTGGAAGACTTCCAAAACATTTACTCTATTTCCACAACATCGAGGATGAACATTATAACACTACCAGCATTTCAAACAGTTAAATAAGCTAATGTTCGGATTTCCTAAATCCAGTCAATCACAGTTTTCATGACTTGTATTTATCCAATCAAATAAACCCAATTCTTTTCACGACATTGAAATATTTACAAAGCAATTGTTTGCTCTTAATTTCACAATTAAATACCACATTTCAAAACATTTTAATAAATAAAATCATTTGATTAATAGAAATCAATCATTAACTCTACGTTTATTAGTTATTTTCATAATCGAGATATTTTAATAAATAAACATTTAATTAAATCAATTAATCTATATTTCAACATAGAATAAATAAATTAATCAAAGTCAATATTTTAAATAAAACATTTGATCATACGTCAATTACATTTCGACTATAATAATGAAATCCTCATTTTAGCACCCCTATAATAGATATTTAAATTATCATTTAAATATACGCCACTATAATGTCAATTTAAATCCTAAGGGTTTTAGATTATTTATACCTGTCCAAAAATCAAATCTTTAAAAGAAAACATTTATATTTTCCATCTATGAAAATAAACTAACCCTTTTATTACATATTTTCCAACTCCAAATAAACCCTATTATTTAAATTACATATATATTTTAAATACTAAACAATAACAAATCATTTAAATTCCCATATTATATAATATTAAATATAATATAAATTATTTACTAAATAAAATAAATAAAAATAAAACTAAAAAAA
This sequence comes from Sequoia sempervirens, assembly GCA_007258455.2. NCBI lineage: Eukaryota > Viridiplantae > Streptophyta > Pinopsida > Cupressales > Cupressaceae > Sequoia > Sequoia sempervirens. The sequence continues at coordinate 243,571,567 of VDFB02271358.1, read as the reverse complement.
TGTTTTTTTCAAAAAAGCATCAAAGGGCCGAAGCCCTAATCTACCCATGAGTCGCACAGCCCAAACAAGGGACATAGCCCCTATGTGGGCTGCGAAGCCCCCAGGGCTCCCATGTGGGGGTTGCTACCCAACAACCTTCCCCACATGGGGACGCAGCCTATGTGGGTTGCGCTGGGCGTAGCCTCCACAGGCAGTGCCTCCATTGGGGCGGCTGTGGGGCAGTGCCCACCCCTACAAAAAAAAACCAAAAAAAAAAAACATTTATTTTTATTTTAAAAATAAAATCTCTATCCCAAAACAAAACCAGTCTCCT
>VDFB02271358.1:243497251-243571154 GCA_007258455.2 Sequoia sempervirens | reverse complement strand
CTCCCTCTCTCTCTCCCCCTCTCCCCCCCCTCTCTTCCTCTCAGGTCTTTCCCTCTCTCTCTCTGTCTCCCACTCTTTGTCTCCCTATCTCCCTATCTCCCTTTTAGGTATTTCTCTCTCTCCATCTCATTATTATATAATGATTAAATATATATAATATATAATATATCATATAACATATAATATATATATATAATATATAATATATATTATCTAAAATATAATATATAATAGATATAATATAATATATAATATATAGTTTATGTGAAATATACTATTGAATATTTATATACAATAAATTTATTGTATAATAAATGGATATCTGTTATTAATTTTATTGGATTTGAAGCCTCGTGGGAATATAATATAGTTTTACGAAACAGATATCCATTTATAATGGATATCTATTTCCCTGAGGACTTTATAACCCGAACCTTACCTCATTTTCATGACCTCCAATGACCTCCAGCAAATTGCAGGTATATGTTTTTTACATTTTTTTCTTTTTTTTTTGCTAATTAGTTATTAATTTATGTTTTTTTTTGCATTCTTTGTAGTTTTATTGATTTTTTTCATTCTATCTAAACTTACAAAAAACTTTGAAACTCTAGTGAGTAGAAAAAAAAAACACCAAACAAAAAAATTGAACCTTCATTACTAGAAAAAAAACATAAAATTGAACCTAGCATACTAAACAAACATAAAATTGAACCTTCATTACCCCCTTTTCTACATTTTTTAAACTATTTTACATTCTTGTCTATTTTTCCTTCTTCTTTATCACTTATTCTCGTGTTTCTTAAATTATTGCTTTGTTACTTATTCTTAAGTTAGTATTTATTTGCTAAACAATTTGTTTGTTAATTTTTTAATTGTTTTGACTCTCCTCAACTCTCAAAATAGAAAGGATCCTTGTTGGAAGTGCTCTAAATTTCCAATACTTGGTGAATCTGGATCTATTGTTAGTACTGATCAGACAAAACTTGTCCCTACAACCATAGGGAAATGGGTGATGTTAATGGGTAATAATCGATGGGCTATGCAAGAGGCTATCATATTGTATCATATTGTATGATAGCCTCCTACACATCCCATCAATTATTACCCATTAAGTTTGCTCATTTCCCTATGGCTATATGGACAAGTTGGGTTTGTACAAGATCATGGGGGTCCAAAAAGTGGCAATGTGAAAAAAAAAAAAAATTAACATGCCCAAAAACGTGAAACTCACGCATTTGACTTTTTGTAGGCTTGGGTACAATATCCAATTTGTTTAAGTCAAAATTTATAATTACATTGAGTTTGAGCCCAACCAATTTTTTATTTTATATATTATAATAATTTTATAATATATTTATCATATACAACATTAAATTAAAAAACATTATTATAATGTTTGTTAATTCAATATTATATCATAATATATTTAATATATTATAATATTATATTTAATTATAATACTTATATAGTATTAAATTTATTATATTATAATATAATATAATATATATAATATATATTATATTATATTATATATTATATATATTATAATATAATATATATAATATATTACACAATATAATATAATATTATTATAAAATATTATATTATAATATATATTATAAATAATATGATATATATTATATATAATGTATATTATAATATAATATATATTATATATTATATTTTTATATTATACATTTGGAAAAAAAATGTCGCCAATTAATATATGGTTGGGTCTCGTACTCGACCATATATTAAAAAAAGTATAAAATAGGAAACGGATATATGTTTCCTATGTTATAAATTAAAAAAAATTCGAGAGCTCATATTATATAATATTATATTATTATATAATAATATATTATTTTATAATAATATATTATTCTATAATAATATAATATTAAATAATAATAGAATATTATATAATAATATATTATTATATTATATTATAAAATAATATATATTATATATGTATTATAATATTGTATAGACCTAAAATTGGTTAAGACAATTAATTAATTAAATACTAGTTATTTAATTAATTACCGCTTTTATTTCATCTACTTATAAAAAGATTCTCAATTTATTTATATAGTTCCCTCTTCTAATTCTTCAATCTAAAATCACATTCTTCTATTTTAATTAAATAAACAAATTCACATAGTTTGTTTTATTTAATTAATAATTTTTTCCATTAAATTTAAATCCCAAATTTAAATTTAAGCACATGTCTACAACTTTCCCTCTTGCCACCTCATCAAATGTCACATGTATTCAAATATGACTAATATTTAAATTCCTAATTTTGAATTTAGGCACATGTTGGACACTTGGCCTTTTCACACATTTTATTCTCCCACACACTTGGCCTTTTCACACACTTTATTCTCCCACACACTTGGCATGTTGTCTTTGGTCAAGGGAACATCCTCCAAGATTCTTCCATCTCTGTTGTTCATCTCTCATGTCTAAATCTCCACCATTGATTGCTACCACATCACAAGATGCCGTGAAAATCCTATAAATACAACCCCTTGCTACAACATTTTACATCACATCTTTTAGCAAACTTATCATGCAGGAATAGCTTTGGAGCATTGGAGCGTTTAGATTTAGCATTTCCCAAGTTGCATTGTTTTATCATTCTAACTTAGAATCATGTCTTAGTTTGTAATTGCATCTTAGTTTATCATATCAATAGTTAATATTTGAGCATATGCAGAATCATTTAGCCTTTTTATCATAGAATTTGCATCATATAATCTAGCATCATTATCCATTGTCATATCACCATTATCATTTGCATCATGCAATATCATGTAGGAATTTAGATTCTTGCATTTTACATGGCATCTCATTTCTCAAGTTGTCATTTTAACAATCATAGTGCACATACAAAATCTGAGAGCCAATATAATTTAATAAATCCTTGAGAATAAAGAACAATGGAATAGTTTTAGAGATTTTTTTTACTTTCATTTGATTAGTTTATGATTAAAATATTTAATATAATACATCTCATTGATGTTTGTGTTGATTTACTAACTTTCTCACATTTCACACACACATAAAATGGCACCCACTATGGGGCTCAAACCCCATTTTAAATCATTTTCTAGAAAAAAAAAATTAACAAGCTAGACGTGACATTTTAGTGCAACTGTGAGTTCTTTTGGTGCATATGAAAAATCTTCTAGTGCATCCAGGGTCCATTATAGGACATATGACCAATCTTTCAATGCATTTGACTTCTATTATGGTGCATACGACATTTCTTTCGGCGCATTGAGCAACTATTTTAGCGCATACATAGAGTCTTTCAGCACTTCCAGTTAATACTTTAGCACATCCATTAGTTCTTTTAGTGCATTCATTAGTTCTTGTAGTGCATACATGAGTTATTTTAGCACATAGAGTAGTTGTTTTAGCACATTTGAATGATCTTTTAGTGCATTGGATGACTGTTTTAGTGCATCTATTTAAATTTGAAAAATCTTAAAATCCCAAGAACTAATTGTTGTTTTCTACTTACAGGTGGGTGATATGCCGGTCAAAGACAAAATTATGCAACTACTAATGATTTATGTAGGGGTTGGAGTTATTTGAATGCTTTCTTTTGATTAAGAGAGGCATCTAGCTTAATTGAAAGGTTAAAGAACACTATGTTTTCTATGCTTGATGAATGGTAGGCATATGCTCTCCCCTTAACTGGGTGAGCAAAAATCCAGACCTATTCTTTTTTATTTTTTTATCAACAGAGGGCATGCCTTGTGGGAAAAAGTAATCACCCAAGGGAATGACCCAACCAGTAACACGCTAAAGCCAAGCGACTTCCAACTAGGATATAAATGTGGGTACTTGAGGAAAGTTCAAGTATCACGAGGATTGTTCTGACAAGAAGGGAAGCAATGGTCTCTTTCCAAATGGATAATCCCCCACAAACAAAATTCCTATATTAGAACCCTTTGTTATAGCAAGGCCAAAATCCTTATTCTATTTATTGGCACAAGAATGGTCGTTCTGAAGGACTGTCCCACATTTTTGTGACTTTTAGTAGAGATGAGAAGTATGCCATGGGAGATTCATGGGTACTAAAGCTTGGCTGCCCCCAAGAAGTGAGTTTCATGGAGGGGAGCCAGTGGGGTCAAGCTTCTAATCATCCGCTAAAAGTAGGCACAACTGGAGTAAAATCCAAGTGGGAATCCAGTGAATATTTTCCTACACAGCCTTAAATTGTACATGTTTGATGTGTTTTACCAATGTGTTTTTACACAAATTTCAAACAAAACATCACACACGGGAAGTGAAAACCTTGATTTAGAAAATATCCTTTGAAACAACCAATTCTTTGACTGGAAAATCAAAAAAATCAAATAAACGTGCAAGAAACCATGACATTTTCCCAATTCAGTGTATCCAGGCTTTGTTTTAGCACATTTGTGTAATCTTTCAATGCCTTCATCCTCTATTCCAAAGCATTCAGTCAATCTTATACTGTATCTATGGAATATTCCAGCACATTCATCCTCTGTTCCAGCACATCTAGTCAATCTTATAGCGCATTTGTGCAATCTTCCAAAGCATTTACCCTTTGTTATAGTGCATATACTACATATTTTAGCACATTGACCCTTTGTTTTAGTGCATTTAGGCAATCTTATAATGCATCTGTGTAATCTTCCAGCGCATTCATCCTCTATTTTAGTGTATCCAAACAGTCTTATAGTGCGCCTATCAAATCTTTTAGCACATCTAGGCTCTGTTTTAGTGCATCCATTAAATGCAAAACCCGAGAGTTGAATTTATCCCCTATTTCATAGTTTGAACCAAAAATCAAAATCTTTTTCAACCCAAAATCATTCTTTAGATACCACAGAGTCTAAACTTGTTAAAACTAACCTCTACAAGTGGAATTCTCCAAACTAAACCTTGATCTAAACATCTCAAAGTGCCTAAATCATCAAATCTATCATATCCTTGATTGTTAAACTAAGTTTCATCATCAAAATTTATCATCCTTTCATCACGAAATAAAGTTGTATAATCAAATTAAACTTAGTCTCATCAATAGAATTTTTCATTCTATTTGATTTAGTTTTCATCCTTGGCACTCTTCCAAAACAAAGATCAAAGTTAATTCAAAGTGTAACACTTGTATGCTCGTTCAAACAAGATTACAAAAGAAAAATATCAAGGAAAAAGAACTTGAAACCTAAAACATCGAAACTCAAAACATCAAAACTCTAAACATTGAATCTCAAAACACCATGGTTGAACCTAAAGAAAATCCTTTCCATGGAAGCCACAACACTGATAGTGAAGAAATAACTGAGGAAGACATGCAACATGATGAACAAGACCCAAATTTCCACAAATGCTTAGAAAAGATTTTTGAATGAAATGGAGAAAAATACCTCCTAATACTAGATAAACAAGGTGTCAAATTCCCTGATGACTTTGATGTTAACCTATTGAAAGCACCTCCCAAAAAGCCTGAAAATGATTCAGAACAAGTGATTTCCCTAACTCGTCAAATGAATAACCTCCAACAACAAATGCTTAACATGCAAAGGGGAACCTCAAAATGATACTTGCTATAAGACATTTTTCCATATCCCTTCAATCATAATATTAGCATAATTCATTTTCCTAAACATTGTGAATTCCCTAAGTATGAAAAATACAATGGGAAAATAGATCCAATTGATCATGTGAGGGAATTTAGAACCATGAGTCTTGATTTTGCACATGAGGAAACTTACTTGATGAGATTATTCCCACACAACCTAGGTGGACAATGCCTTGAATAGTTTTCCAAACTTGCACCACTAATCAAAACCTTTGAAGAGTTGGTTAAAAAATTCATCACTCAATACTATTACAACATTCAACTTGAAATCACAATGAAAGACCTTTGAAATACCAAAAAAAAGAAGGGTGAATCATTTCTTGTATTTTTGCAAAGGTGGAGAAGAATGTTTGCAAGATATTCTCGTCCCATACTAAAAAGGAGAAGATGGAAATTTTTATCAACAATCTAAACGATGAAACGAGTTATAGATTAGAATTACAATGTCCACCTACCTTCAAAAAATTAATTGAAAATGGGATTAAAATCGAAGAAGCCTTGATCAAGAGAGGAGTCATAAAATTTTACAATGAAACAACTCATCAAACTCCTCCAACTTGATTACAACAATAGTGATAAACAAAAGAATGTTGGGAACAATGATTCCTTAGCTAAAACACAAAATTTCAAATCGGCATTTAACTTGACAGTAGCTACCACCAAGACAAATCAAAACAACAATCCAACCAGCAATAAAAACAACCATCAAAACAAAAACCAAAACACCAACCAAAACAATAATCAAAACAATGCTGAAATGAAGCCACCACCATATCAAACATTCTCAAATTGCCAAAAATTCACACCTTTGGGACAGTCACTTGAATCAACATTGAAAGAGCTTCTTGAAGCTAAAGTCATAACATTACCAGAGGCACAAGATTATAACCCACAAGTTAAACCATCCTAGTGGAATGATGCACATTACTGTGATTTTCATCGAAACAAAGGACATAAGACAAATGATTGTATACAACTAAAACATTTGATACAAGAATTGATTGATAACAAGACCATATTTTTATAAGGACCCCAAATGAACAATAAGAATGGAGAATTCAAGAACCCTCTACTAAACTATGAAAAAAGGGAATCTTCTTCATCAAACAACAAAGGAAATAATGTAAACTATGTCTATGACACTACCATTCTTAACATTTATGTAGTTCACAATCAAATTCATGATAAACAAGAAATTGTAGCAGCCAATTCAAAAGTGTGCCAATCCCAAGCTATGGTGGGACATGTGACCGCACCTCATTGCCTATCATTTTCAGAAAATGATGATGCATCGCTCACCCATCTGCATAATGCTCCACTTCATATTGAGGTTTTGATCTGTAATACCCCTCATGTTGTTGATACTCTTCGATACTCTTATGTGTTGGTTTAGTACTTGGTTTGTGATGGTGATTATTTCACCGGATTTGTTGTGTGTGGATTCATAGTTTGGTTGGTTTTCTACACTTGACATTACTTATGATGTTTGATGATATATTATGTGGTGATTACATTATTTGGTTATTTTATGGTTTTCTTTAATAATATATATGGTGAGTATGTGATTCTATACTGCTATGGTTTCTGTTGTGTTTGCTAGTGAGTCTTGGTGAACGGATGGAGTGGCATCACTCTCTTGCGAGTTCCCTACTACCCCGCGATTACCTTTCACGATGTGTCTACAATGGAGATTTACATGCTACTTGATGTTTGTTTCTATGCAAGATGCACGTACAGGACACCGACTCCACTTGCATGACAGGTCTAAGCATATCCCATAAACCCAATGGGTATGATGTTGAAAAAGGGTTGATAAGGAAGTGTCCCTGTCCCAAGTTTGTCACCTCATTGTGAGTCTTACGGTGTCGTGGTTTTGACCTTGTCCTTGTTTCAATATTATTTGTTGTTGATTATTTATTTTATTTGTGGATAGTTGTTATTTAATTTATCTTTATTTTATATGGGATTAATTAATGTTATTTTGTTGATATGATTAATTGTAGGTAATTGTAATTTAGTTAAATGTTGTATTTAAATATTAAAAATTAAAATTTATTTATTTAATTAAAAGGTATAAATTATTTAATTTAAATAAATAATATTTTATGATAATTGTAAATTATCTATTTCAAAATATTAATATTATTAAATCTAGTGATAATATCATGTGAGGATAAATGTGAAAATAAGGATTTTTTAATTAAATTTGTGAGTTAAGTGTGAGCTTTTAAAGAAAGAAAAAGGAACCTATGCATGTTGTGAATTTTTGAAAAAAAAAAGAGCTTTATTTATTTTTCTTTATTTTATTGTGAGAGGAAGAAGTTGCTGGAGACACATAATGGTTCTTGGTTTTTGGTTTTATATGAAAACAAAAGAAGTAAGAAGGGTTGAAGAAAATATATGTGTGTTCTTCTTTGTTAAAAATTATTCTTTGTAAGGAAAAAAAATATAGTGTTGATCCAGAAGTTAGCTGAAAGAAGGAATTGGAGAAGGAACTGCAGAGGAAGTCTATTTTCGAAAAAGGAAGAAGGGTTGTCGTGTGTGGATTCAATATCAAATGAAGGACTCCAGGTTCTTTCGATTTATTAATTCTTTTGTTTTTGATAGTTTTGTAAGGGAAATGAAAATCATGTCTACCATGTTTGAATTTACATGTATGTTTGAAAGAAGGTTTTGTTGTTGAAAATTTGTTTGTGTCAAACTTTTAAATCTTTTGTTGAAATTTATTGAGAAACCTTTTGAACCTCTCTTCAACAAATCTAGTTGTGCAGTTCTTGATTGGAAATGAAAACCAATTCATTATGGGGATTAAACTTGTATGCCCAGATTTATTTTCTATCTAGAGAAAAAAAAATGAATTGTTGTTCATATTATTTATTTTATATTTTGTGGGTATATATATATACATATATGTAGATACATAGATATATATGTATATGTATATGTATATATATATATATATGTATGTATATATATATATGTATATATGTATATATGTGTGTGTGTATACATATATACATTTACATATGTTTATAGTTTGTCCTTTAAAAAAAAAATGATACAACAAAATGATTTTTTTTTGGTTTTCTATTGTAAAAATATATATATATATATATATATAAGACATTTATATTTAAAAATTATAATATATATATATATAATATATATGTTTGAAGTTGGTGGGATTGCATACATTGCCACCCTAACCCCATGGTATTGGGCAGCCATGTGGGGATAGTGGCCTCCCCATAGGGAGGTATGCAGTACCTACGGCTACATCACTCCTTTTATTAAATTTTTTATTTCTTTGTAAATTCAGTTTTATTTATTCGAATTTTATAATATATATTATATATAAATATATATTTATCTATATATGTATATATATATATAGTTGTAAATTACAATGGATTACATGGTTAATTTTATAATGTGATTTAAGTACATGATTGTTAATATATGTTTGATTTATATATATACATATATATATGTATGTATATATATATATATATATAGTTGGTTATATATGCTGAAATCATGAAACAATTAGATAATGTTGAGATTTGTAATGTTGGATATTTTAGTGTGATCAATTAAATTAGAAATAAACTTTGTGGTTCAAATTAAGTTGAATATTCTCGAGTGGATTAGTTTATTTATTTCTTGGTGAATTTATTTTGTAACGAAATTTGTTATATGGTGTTGTTTGAATTTTAGCTTATTTGTGTATGTAATTATTTTCTCTTAACATTTTCAATGAGTTAATTATGGTTTTCTCTAAAGTTATTGAGATTATGTCTTGTGGGAAAAACCCTTAAGTCAGTTATCCTTCTGTGGGAGCTTAAGTTGCCTAGGGGCTTCCAGCGGTATGGGGAAATGATGTGTATTTATGATATTTTAATTTGATATTTGTCTCGATTATGGATTATAGTTGTATCTTGAGTTTATATTTGGGGTTGTATTGTTTTATGGGTGTATATTCATGTGATTTTTGGCGAGATGGTTTTTTCTTGTGATTGTTCTATTTTTTGGTTCAGTGCTCTTGTTGGTACAACTCCTTGGTATTGGATTTTAGTTTTTGGGGTTCTAGGGAGAGTGGCTCTACATGGGTGTCGGCGCACAAAGGGGCTATCAAGATAACCCACGTTAGAGTTAGAGTAAAAAGTGATAACCTAATTAATTAATTAGGGGGTGGGTAATTAAAAATTAATAAGATAATTATGAATGTCTCATCTACCTGATAGGCTTCCATAGACTAAAGGTGGGCTAAGAAGGTCATGGTTGGAAAGATCATTGCCTCGTCTCCACAAGAGGTTAACAGTTCCGCACGAGTCACCCTATGGGGCCGACGCCTAGAGAGGCTGTCAAGATAACCATAGATGGGGGTGGCGCCTAGAGAAATGCAGTTAGGATAACCCATGTAGGATTGTGCGATGACACTTTCCTCTAGCATTCCCTTGAGTTATTATTATTGCTAACATCTAGAAGTGGTCTATTGATATTTCTTGGTGATTTATTGTTGTTATGTTTTGGGAGTGGTCTTTTGGTACTATGTTTCTGTTGTGTTCTCTTGTTTTTCATGTCTAGAGCTTAGTCTTGTGTCTTTTGTTTGTATGTGCTTGGTCGGGGATCCTTCCTTATTTACTCCTAGCATGGGGGTGGTTAGGTGGAACATGCTATGCACCCCGTTGGGTCCCTTATGATGCAATTGTACCATTTAGTGCAGAGTTTGTAGATGCAGTTTGATCTAGGGTTCATATGTTACCAAATGTATATTTGTACTCCAGATGTATTTTATGTATTGATGTATCATTCCCGCATGAATTGGGAAGACTTATGATGTAATTTTTGTATGTGTTCATTGAGATGTACTAGCAGACTAATGTAATGTATTATCATACCATGTAAATCATTCTAGAACTACAATTTGTAAATACTTTAATGTTATGTTGTATTTGTGGAAATATGTGCTTTATATTTCCATGTTTAATTTATTGTAATTTGCATGTATGGTTTTATATGGATTATTCTTATCATTTTGGTTATCGTTAATGAATATTTAAATTAAGATATGTGAATGAATGGATTGCATAATTGGAAATTGATTGTTACATCAGTTAACTTTGTTATGAGATAGTTTAGGTAATGTCACCTTGTGTACCCCAAGGGACTTAGGTGTTTAATGTGTAAACATTAGCTATGTTAATTGCATTAGTAAACTTAGTGTTTAATCTTTCTGTTTTAATAAAAATTGTTGCGCTTTTTAGTTGTTCCTTTGGGGTTTGCGTGACGAGGCATTACATGATCCATAAATGTTTGGTCAAACATGTTTTAATAGATGGAGGAGCCAATCTAAATATCTGCTCTTTAAAGTTTATCCATGCATTGGATTATTCAAAAAGTGTAATAGATTTCAGTAAATAGATTACCATGAAGGCATATGATGCAGAGGAACATTCATCTAAGGGATCAATTACTTTACCAATTAGAGTTGGCCTTATGGTGAAGGATGTGGTTTTCTAAGTCCTTGATCTCCCCTTGACCTATAATATCCTCCTTAGAAGACCTTGGATACATGAAATGCAAGTGGTATCCTCTACATACATCAATTCTTGAAATTTTCTTACAATGGAGTTGAAATCACAATACAAGTAGATCCTAATTCTTTCATTTCTGGCCATAATCAAAGTCCTAACGTTGAAATCACCATCCCTACCAATTGTGAAGAATATACTTCTCAAATAAATGTTGATCTTGAACCTATCAAATCATCCACTCTAGTCATTGCACTATCAAACCCCAAGGTCCAAATCCATGATCTAAGAGGTGGAGAATACAGTTTGGATGAGTTTCTAGTAAAAGATACTACTATTGTCATTGATAAGGGTCATACTTCCAATAATAATGTCAAGACAGCTACAAAAGAAATGTAGAAAGATGACTTAGGATTGAAACCTTTTGGAATCCTGACAATAGACCTATCTTTCCACATTTGACTACACCCAAGCTTTTGATACCTATGACAACCCCTTATTTGACCAAGATATCTATGAAAACCCACTCTTTGACCATGATCTTGGTGAGGATATCCACTCATCATCCTTCCATCACACTTGCCTTGGGTTAGGGTATGCATCTCCTAATGTTCCCTCTATCAATCCATCTTTCCAAGTCACTAAGGATGTGCAAGCCTCTGTTGATGTTAGTAGTACCAAAAAGGATAGTATCAAAGGCTTCATTAATGGCATCACCACTCCCACTTCATCCATCTCATCCACATCCATCACCCTGTAGACATGGATCAACAAGTATCATGAAAGAAAATATAAAGGAGGCAAATTAGAAATCAAAGGTAAAAATGCCTTTTTCAAATGGAGATCAAAAATCAAAACAAAGCTTGCAAAGAAGGAAAAATCAAGAAAAGTCCCTTGGCAAAAATAAAGAGCTATTGGACAAATCAAAAAGAAATAAAGATCCAGAAAAGTCCCTTGGCCACAATAAAAATCTATTTGACCAATTGAAAAGAAAGAAAGATCCAGACAAGTCCCCTAGCCAAAATAAAAAGCTATCAAACAAATCAAAAATCAAATTCAAAAATAAAAGCGAGCAAAAGTTGATCTCCAAACATGCCTCTCCCTTAAAAATCACTAGGGGCATATATCAAAGAAGAAAATCAAAGAAATAATTTGTTGAGACATGGTCTACATCCATGTCACTCATACCACATATTCCCTTCCACCCATCCATGTTCGCATACCTGTCAAATCATTACACTTCCATCGGTGATGTCTTTCAATGCATCTTTGATGGCGAACCCTTCACATACTATAACTCATTGATTTCCCAAGCTCCTTTTTGTTTGAAGTTTTATGGCCCATATAGGGTGCACATTATGGATCCTATCATAGCCTCTTTCATCTATCACCTCTATTGTCCATCATACTTACCACTCGTACTTCTCATTTTGATTGGGTCATTTCATCCAGCATGGTCATTCACACAAGATTAGGGCACTATTGTATCATTCTATGGATTGGGAGCATATTAGCTATCTACACCTAAAGGGGACCTATTTGAGAACCCCTCAAGAGCCTACATCTCAAGAAGTTCTACACCTGAATCCTCCTGTGCATTGGAAAAAGTCCTGAAAAAACACAAAAACATTAGAAAATGTCATGAAAAAATGGTTGCCTTGATGAAAACTTGGAAAATAGGCATCTTGGTAACAAAAAAAAAAAGGAAAACTACAAAAAAAGGGAAAAAAATCATAAAATCTGAAAAAGTGCAATAAAAATAAGTAGTGAAAACCTGGAAATAGGCACTATTTGTGATAGGTTAACTTTTCCATCTATTTTGAGCATGCCAACGATTCACTTTTTCCATTTAGTTTCGCCATCAATTTTCCTATCATCAGAAAGCTTCATGTACATATCTTGGCATCATGGTCATGTCTCACCCTAGACTAGGGGAAAAATCCTTAACTCACTTGGGGAAAATAAACTTTGAGCTTAAACCAATAGATAAACAACAGTTGGAAAAATGCAACAAACAAAATGATCATAGTACAACCCAACATTGAATATCAATCACAATCAGTAACACATCAACCATCCACATCAAACAAATAAATCAATCCAATAAAAAAAAACTCAAATGGATGATGTTCTTTCTAAATCATGGCTTTATCACTGTAGCATGAATGTTCAACTGTTGAACTTTGATTTTTGTTATCATTATCTCTAGAGCACCTTGATGATGCCTTGAACTAGAGGGGCTAGGAAGAAGTATGATTTTTCATTGTCTGTTGTCTATGAGTTGATCACTACTATAGTGCAAATTGTAATGCCGCCCACTTGCCAACCCTGGGGAAGTTGCAATTCACTAACCAAATGCAACATTTTTTTGTTAAAGTGCAATAATGTACAAGTTCGCTACACTTTGCCAACATCCCCTAAGGCTACGAGACAAAGATTAATTAAACCCGAATTAAACAACCAAGGAATGAAAACATAACATCATTCAATTAAGGAATTAAAGTACATACATTCCATATAGGATAATTACATCAAAGACTAATAGATACAACATGATATCCAATAACGATTGTTTACAATATAATTACAACACTCATTCCCCAAATGAGGTAAATCAAATAAGCATGATAATATATTACAATTTCCACCTCGATACAAATGAGGGGTAATGAAATACAAAAATAACTGGAATGAAAGAACTAGAAGAGTAACAGGAATCAACGAGCTCCCCAACATGAAAGTCTCATCCACATGATCACGATCAAAGCCAATGGTGTAAGGTGCACATTCCACCCAACCAAGCGAAACCCAAAGGCTCACCCCCTGTACTAGGAGATAGTAACAAGGATTTCTGGTCAAGACCAACTACCTCTAGACAAAGGTTAAACATAACTGAACCGACTCAAATACCAAACAACATCACTTAACACAGTATGAAAACTCACAAGACAATACATTGCTTCCAGGTTACATAGGACAAGTACACCATTGTACAACACACAATAACTAACTAACTATTGACGTAGGGAGAGTGTCATACATAAATTGCCATGAGTTACCCTAGCTCAACCTTCCTAGGCTACCAGACCCCCATCATGGGTTACCCTGGCTTGCCTCTACTGGCTGCCGGACACTCATGCAAAACTATGCGTCTCATCTCATCTCGAGCCTTAATAACGTATACTTCATGAGAGAGGCATTCATTAAATTTATTAGTGTGAAGTTCCCCATTAATTCTTTTAGATTATCACTTGATTAAACCCTAGGTGAGTTACCCTGGTGCCTCTTTGTGTGCCGGACCCCCACAAAGAGCCACTCTCCTAATGACAACACACGCGATACAAGACCACAATCCAATGGCAACTAGATACAAACGACCTCTCCAATCCCAGGAGGAAACAAGTAAAGGAAATTCTCTCCAAACACTGGAGGACACAAAGTACAAACACCACTCCTTCCCAAGGAGGCACAAACTACCTAACCCTCTCCTAATCCCAATGAGGCACAAATTACATAACCCTTATCTAGAAGACTTCCAAAACATTTACTTTAATTCCACAACATCGAGGATGAACATTATAACACTACTAGCATTTCAGATAGTTAAATAAGCTAATGTTCAGATTTCCTAAATCCAGTCAATCACAGTTTTCATAACTTGCATTTATCCAATCAAATAAACCCAATTCTTTTCACGACATTGAAATATTTACAAAGCAATCGTTTGCTCTTAATTTCACAATTAAATTCCACATTTCAAAACATTTTAATAAATAAAATCATTTGATTAAGATAAATCAATCATTAACTCTACATTTATTAGTTATTTTCATAATCGAGATATTTTAATAAATAAACATTTAATTAAATCACTTAATCTATATTTCAACATAGAATAAATTAATTAATCAAGTCAATATTTTAAATAAAACGTTTGATCATATGTCAATTACATTTCGACTATAATAATGAAATCCTCATTTTAGCACCCCTATAATAGATATTTAAATTATCATTTAAATATACGCCACTATAATGTCAATTTAAATCCTAAGGGTTTTTGATTATTTATACCTGTCCAAAAATCAAATCTTTAAAAGAAAACATTTATATTTTCCATCTATGAAAATAAACTAACCCTTTTAATACATATTTTCCAACTCCAAATAAACCCTATTATTTAAATTACATATATATATTTTAAATACTAAACAATAACAAATCATTTAAATTCCCATATTATATAATATTAAATATAATATAAATTATTTACTAAATAAAATAAATAAAAATAAAACTAAAAAAATGATTTTTTTTTAAAAAATCAAAGGGCCAAAGTCCTAATCTACCCACGAGCCGTGCAGCCCAAACAGGGGACGCAGCCCCTGTGTGGGCTGTAAAGCCCCAAGGGCTCCCACGCAGGGGTTGCCCAGCAACCTTCCCCACATGGGGACGCAGCCTGTGTGGGCTGCGAAGCCCCCAGGGCTCCCACACGGGGGTTGCTGCCCAGCAACCTTCCCCACATGGGGACACAGCCTGTGTGGGCTGCGCTGGGCATATCCTCCATAGGCAGCGCCTCCATTGGGGCGGTTGTGGGGCAGCGCCCACCCCCACAAAAAAAAACCAAAAAAAAAAACATTTATTTTTATTTTAAAAATAAAATCTCTATCCCAGAACAAAACCAGTCTCCTCTGGTTTATGGAAAATACTCAGACAAAAAAAATGACGGAATAATTTTGTTCATAAAAAAAATACAATTATATTGAAGAGATTTTCTTCATAAACAAAATATAGTTTTATTTTTGTATATGTTCATAAAAAATACAGTTATATTGAAGAGATTTTCTAAAACATTTCAAATCTTTCCTAAGATCTTAACAGTGGTTCATTCTCAAATTTTGCAAACAGAATTGAATCTACTAAAAACATGAACCAAGTTTAATCTCTAAATTTTTCATACTATCTTGAGAGTTTTTGATTCAAGATTTGAATGCAGTTTCTTGATGGGTTTTTCTTCTAACTCACAATTTTGAATTCTTTAACAATTTGAACAACTTCTAAATGATTTTCAAAATAAGAATTGCACAAAATTTAAACAATGAACCTTGTGTTTTCTCCAAGCTTGAAGTCTTTCAATGGAGGTTTGCCTTTTCCTTCCAATTCAGCTGCACCAATTTTCAAATCTTCTCTTCCCAATTTTTCTTCAACCAAAATCCATTCCAAGTTTGCTCTCCAAAATTCAAAAATTAAATTTTCAAAATAAAATGAATTACCTTATGCAATTTTCTCCCCCAAATTTGTCAAACCCCTAATTTTGAACTCACCCACCAAAATTTATAACTAGATATTTTATTTTTGCAATTCCATAAAACAATTTCCATTTCCAAGTGTAATTTGCACAATATTAATTTAAAACAAAGATCTATTTTTGCAACCCAAATGATAATTAAATTTTCTTTCTTCAACAAAATTGAATTTACCAATTTACATTAAAAATCATTTTTAATTTTATTTCAAAAAGGAATGCAAGGCAATTTCTATTTTGATTTGATCTCAAAATTTAAGAATGCTAACACAACATTTGAATTTAATTTATCAATAGATAAATCTAATCCATGATTAGATTATTTATTGATTGAATTAAACCAACTAATTAATTAATGAGCACTCCTTTATTTATTTTGACAAAGAAATTAAATAAAACAAACACCATTTTTCTTGCAAATTTAAATACGCAAGTAAGGAGAGAAGAGGCAACAAAGAAAATAACTTATCCCAACTAACAACCCAATGACACACTATGGCTAGGGTGATGTCACGACATAGAAAACCTAGCTACTATCTCCCAATCGTTTTCCATTGGACAAGGGACACGCTCAGACCTGTGGAACCAGGTCGAGTCGATGTCCTGTACCTGCATTCTGCACACAATACGAGTGTCGAAACATGCATATATATATATTAAAACACACCGTGAAGAGAAAATCGTGGGATCACAGGGCGCTCGCATGCGAGTGATGTGATCCCATCCCCTTCACCAATACAATATCGCTAACTGACGCATCTAATCTTCATTGATATAATCAAAGCATAAACATCAATAATTCACATACATGCTAATTTGATCCATAATATGAAATAAAAATAACATCTGATTAAAGTGCCATCACATCAAAACATAATGTTTACAATGCTTAACAATTAGTGGTCAATAGTAATCAAGTTTATAACCAACGTGCTAACAAAGCAAAACATACATAACAAACACTGTTCGATCAAAAGAACAAAATGGAGGGGTGTTACATCCTCCCCCCTAGGGTCAGGCTTACTCCTGGAAGCCTACAAACAAGAAGGGATAAAGCTCTCTCAAACATACTCAAAATCTAGATCCCTGAGGATGAACTCCTAACGCTGAAGGATGAACTACACCCTGATGCCTGACCTGATGGGTATCCACCGCAGTAAGTACCCTATGCGATCTGCCTGCATCACCTACTATTGGCTCAGAAGCCAACAGTCTCTGACTAAAACCATAAGCACCCCGCTGAGGACACTGATGAGCAATGTGGCCCTGCTGACCACAAGCGAAACATCCTGTCCCTCTACTGAACTCCCTAACATCAGGAGATGCCCTAGGTCACAAAAATCCACCTCACTATACACTGACTGGGAACTCTAAGTAGGCTGATCATAGCGATCACGATGAGCTCGAATCCAACTCTGATCCCTCTTCCTCTGCTTCCAACTACCACCATGCTGGGACTGAGAATTTTGTTGCCCTGACTGCGAAGGTTGATGTTGCCCACTCTTTGTGGTTTCCTGATTCCCCTTGGGAATGCCTGCAACCTGAGACTGACCACCCCGAGATCCAACACCAAAGGAAGGTGCACTTCCAACCTGAACTCCTGACTGACCATCGAAAACCAAAGCTAAATTTTCCTCCACAATTCGAGCCTTATCCAAAACTACCTCCATGGTCTTCGGCTCAAATACCCAAACACCACCACTAATATAGGCGTTTAAGCCCCTAAGAAAGTGTTGCACAAGCATACCCTCATCATCACCTATACCGGCATACTACTTGATCTCGTAAAAACAACGCTCATAATGCTCTACTGACATATCCATCTACCGCAAGGCATGGAACTCGTCTCCTTGACACTGCCTCCAATGCTCTGAAAGAAATCTAGCCTGAAACCTCTCTTGGAACAACTCCCAAGAAACTATACCAATGTCCAGATGGAGCTTCTGCTCCTCTAATCTCCACCAAGTGGAGGAAAATCCCCTCAAGTGCATGAGAACACACCTATCTTGAGTGTTGCTATCATATGGGTGCATAGCAAAACACCTAGTCAAGTCAATGAGCCATGTCTCTGCCTCCAAACCACTGCTTGATCCATCGAAAATGGGTGGTCGTGCTCTAAGCAAGTCCCTCATATGGGCTGCTACCTCTAAATCAGACTAAACTGGTACCTCTCTCTCTCTAACCACCATTGGCTCTACCTCCAGCCTAGGCCCAAGGTGGGCAAGGGTCTCCTCTAACAACTGATGCAACTGAGCTTCCTCGATCCTGGGTGGATCCGGATTCTGATTGCCATCTCCTTGAATATTATGAGAAGCCATTTGCTCCTCATGGTCAGGCTCACGAGGAACATGCGGAGGTGAGTCTTGTTGTTCCCCAATGCGATCGCTTATACGGCCACATCTACACCCTTCACCTCTTCTGCGTCTAGGAGGCATACTCCTACATAGACACATCAAGGTATTAGGCAAGACACACCACTCAAAACCTACACACTACAAGCATAATGGGTCCACCATAATCCCAGAGTACCTAGTGTTTAAACTTGGGCTCTAATACCATGTGTAATTCCCCGCCACACAACCCTAGGGGAAGTTTCAATTCACTAACCAAACGCAACATTTTTTTTTTGTTAAAGTGCAATAATGTACAAGTTCGCTACACTTTTCCAACATCCCCTAAGGCTACGAGACAAAGATTACTTAAACCTGAATTAAACAACCAAGGAATGAAAACATAACATCATTCAATTAAGGATTTAAAGTACATACATTCCATATAGGATAATTACATCAAAGACTAATAGATACAACATGATATCCAATAATGATTGTTTACAATATAATTACAACACTCATTCCCCGAATGAGGTAAATCAAATAAGCATGATAATATATTACAATTTCCACCTCGATACAAATGAGGGGTAATGAAATACAAGAATAACTAGAATGAAAGAACTAGAAGAGTAACAGGAATCAATGAGCTCCCCAACATGAAAGTCTCATCCACATGATCATGATCAAAGCCAATGGTGTAAGGTGCACCCACCCAACCAAGCGAAACCCAAAGGCTCACCCCCCATGCTAGGAGATAGTAACAAGGATTTCTAGTCAAGACCAACTACCTCTAGACAAAGGTTAAACATAACTGAACTGACTCAAATACCAAACAACATCACTTAACACAATACGAAAACTCACAAGACAATACATTGCTTCTAGGTTACATAAGACAAGTACACCATTGTACAACACACAATAACTGACTAACTGTTGACATAGGGAGAGTGTCATACATAAATTTCCATGAGTTACCCTAGCTCAACCTTCCTAGGCTACCGGACCCCCATCATGGGTTACCCTGGCTTGCCTCTACCGGCCGCCGGACCCTCATGCAAAACTATGCGTCTCATCTCATCTCGAGCCTTAATAACACATACTTCATGAGAGAGGCATTCATTAACTTTATTAGTGTGAAGTTCCCCATTAATTCTTTTAGATTATCACTTGATTAAACCCTAGGTGAGTTACCCCAGCCCCTCTTTGTGTGCTGGACCCCCACAAAGAGCCACTCTCCTAACGACAACACACGCAATACAAGACCACAATCCAATGGCAACTAGATACAAACGACCTCTCCAATCCTAGGAGGAAACAAGTAAAGGAAATTCTCTCCAAACACTGGAGAAAACAAAGTACAAACACCACTCCTTCCCAAGGAGGCACAAACTACCTAACCCTCTCCTAATCCCAATGAGGCACAAATTACATAACCCTTATCTGGAAGACTTCCAAAACATTTACTCTATTTCCACAACATCGAGGATGAACATTATAACACTACCAGCATTTCAAACAGTTAAATAAGCTAATGTTCGGATTTCCTAAATCCAGTCAATCACAGTTTTCATGACTTGTATTTATCCAATCAAATAAACCCAATTCTTTTCACGACATTGAAATATTTACAAAGCAATTGTTTGCTCTTAATTTCACAATTAAATACCACATTTCAAAACATTTTAATAAATAAAATCATTTGATTAATAGAAATCAATCATTAACTCTACGTTTATTAGTTATTTTCATAATCGAGATATTTTAATAAATAAACATTTAATTAAATCAATTAATCTATATTTCAACATAGAATAAATAAATTAATCAAAGTCAATATTTTAAATAAAACATTTGATCATACGTCAATTACATTTCGACTATAATAATGAAATCCTCATTTTAGCACCCCTATAATAGATATTTAAATTATCATTTAAATATACGCCACTATAATGTCAATTTAAATCCTAAGGGTTTTAGATTATTTATACCTGTCCAAAAATCAAATCTTTAAAAGAAAACATTTATATTTTCCATCTATGAAAATAAACTAACCCTTTTATTACATATTTTCCAACTCCAAATAAACCCTATTATTTAAATTACATATATATTTTAAATACTAAACAATAACAAATCATTTAAATTCCCATATTATATAATATTAAATATAATATAAATTATTTACTAAATAAAATAAATAAAAATAAAACTAAAAAAATGTTTTTTTCAAAAAAGCATCAAAGGGCCGAAGCCCTAATCTACCCATGAGTCGCACAGCCCAAACAAGGGACATAGCCCCTATGTGGGCTGCGAAGCCCCCAGGGCTCCCATGTGGGGGTTGCTACCCAACAACCTTCCCCACATGGGGACGCAGCCTATGTGGGTTGCGCTGGGCGTAGCCTCCACAGGCAGTGCCTCCATTGGGGCGGCTGTGGGGCAGTGCCCACCCCTACAAAAAAAAACCAAAAAAAAAAAACATTTATTTTTATTTTAAAAATAAAATCTCTATCCCAAAACAAAACCAGTCTCCTCTGGTTTATGGAAAATACTCAGACAAAAAAAATGATGGAATAATTTTGTTCATAAAAAAAATACAGTTATATTGAAGAGATTTTCTTCATAAACAGAATACAGTTTTATTTATGTATATGTTCATAAAAAATACAGTTATATTGAAGAGATTTTCTAAAACATTTCAAATCTTTCCTAAGATCTTAACAGTGGTTCATGTTTTATTCTCGTTTCTTTCTTCCGCTTTAGTTAGTATCATTTCTCGTTAATTGTTGGGTTCGTTTAAGTAACACACCATGTAGCCCATAGGATTAGGTTAATGCTTTATGTTATATCTATGGTGTATAAATGTTTATTTGTTGCATTGTGTAATTGTTATTTTCAAAAAAAAAATTATTCTATTTTTGTTGTAGTTGCCCTATGGGGTTTGCGTGGCAGGGTATTGCATAGAAAACTAACAGTAGATGACATATACTATGTATGTCATAAACATGAAATAGTAGAATCTAAGAAGCAGGTTAGATATGAAAAACTAAATGCTTTGGGCAAGGTCTTGTTAATTGTGAATGTACCAAGTGCAGTGATTATGTATTGATTGCAACAGTAACTTGCCTTTGGGAAAAAGTCCAGGCATATGAAGTGCATATCGTCAGAAGGATGAGACAATTTGCATTTCATTGTTAATTTTGTCATGTGCTTTTGTGTTCATGTTTATGAATAACATATTATTTGTCATCGACTGTGGTCATTTGTTCAAATGTCCTTGTAACAAGAACCATTTTTTGGAGTTGGAGTGAAGACAAAGAACTGTACAGGTGCAAATATACTTTATTCTTGAAGAAGAGACTGGAAGGTCAGAATATTTGATGATTTTTCTCTTTTTTTTTCAATGAAGTTTGATTCTTTGTTCATGTCTATAAAAATTATGCCAATTGTTTGAATTTGTCTAATTTATGTCGATAAGCAAGTTGCAATACTGTTGTGGTCAGATATGTGCACAATTGCAACCATGTGATATGCAATTCATATGCAATGTTTTGCTTAGTACATTAATCAAATTGCACATTATCTATTTCCTGGAGTGGCTGTACAATTTTGAATTTTTTTCAAGCAAATCTATCAAATAGAAATACATGATTATTTTTTGGAAAATATGAAGGTGTTATAACAACAAACAATACTTGTAGTTGAAGGAGGACAGAAGTATTGATTTGAGGACAAGGGCAACCAATTAGTTGACTTTGTAGAATGAATACAATTGCACTGATAGAGTCGTCTTCACTCTGCTTGAATTAGAAGCAGCTACTGTTGTTTGAAAGTCTGATTAGGAAATTGAGGATAATTTTTCTATGTTTGTAAAAAAAGTAACAAAATTGTCAGAAAGAAGCTCCATTAGTTAATAAAAACTTTATTGTAAGGGATAGGATCCTATTTAATAACAGACTAGAAATTTCAGTGAGCCATAACAATTGATTACATCAAACAAGGAACAAATTTGTTTCAAGCAAATGTTGTCAGGAGGAATCCTTCTTGTTTACACATATGTAGCATTGTGACCTTAGTCTAAAAAATTATTGCATTTCTTGGGAAATTGGTCAATGCATTTACTATTGTAGAATGCATCAACCTAAGGAAAAAGCCTACACATTTTGCATTTAACCTACTCCTTGGCTTCAACTGTTCCATGTTTATTGGTTACATAGCATATGTCATGTACTGTACACATTTTCCCAATGAGGTAGGTTCAAGTCAATATTGTCACACATTTACATGTAACAACTTTACTATTCTCACCATTCATGCACTTTGTCCATCTGTATGATGTGTGGAGGATGTGGGAGCATACAGAAGCCTTCCCGTTTAGGATTGGTCCCTTTGAGTAACACCAACATATCATGTTTCTGAAGGAAATTTTGGGTGTTGTTGGTGTTAGGGTTAGAAGGTAGATATCTAACAAGTTAAATACAAATTTAATTAATAAACAGATTAATAAAACACACAAAGAAAAATTAACATAGAGAATTTAATGTGGTTCACCCAATTCGGGCTATGTCCACAAAACCACAACCATCCAATGATTTTATTATCCAGTGCAAAACTTATTACAATCTCGTGAATAATTTCCTTTTTCATCATCTTGTAACTCCCATCGCAACCCCTTATAACAAGCTTAGAAGCTTCCAGATTAGGGTTCTATAAAGTCAAGTTTTCTCTTTTTTCGGTGACAACACAAAAAATTAGGAGAAAAAAAAATTCTTGGGGGCTGCCGCCCCCGAAGCCCCGCCCGGGGCCTGGCCCGGCTTGACCTCGGACCTCAGCGAGGATACATGAAGAGTGTACAGTATAGTATGATCAATTTCCACATACCAATAGTTGGTCTGCTAAAAAATTTCAGTGCATTCCCTATGTTTTGTTATAAAGTGGATGTTGTTGCTTACTGATTGACCCACGAAAACTAAGCTACTGGGAAAATAGCTCAAACAAAACTCAATCAGGTATCAAGCGAATCTTTGTACAATTTGCATGTAATTCTTAAATATTTGACAAACTTTATATAATGTGTTTCTATTTTTCTTATTTACTTAAACAAAGAAGAGTAGGAGACCTACTCCATGCAATAGGAAAAGAGATAAATGATAAATGTGAGACATGAAAAATATGTGCTTAAATTTGGAACTATAGGAAAATAGAAAAAAAATTTAAACTATTGAATTTGATTGGCCAACCAAGTATGTCAAATTCAAATGCAATAATTGCAATAGTAACTTGCTCGTTAAAAACACACATGTTGTATATTTGTGACATATAGCATACTTAAAAGTTGTAATAGTGGATTTTAGTCTATTTTAAGGGGAACATGAGAAAATTAAATATTTTCTAACATATAAAGGAAAAATATGTCAACTATAAAATGAAGTGGCAAGAATTTTTAATCCATAAAACATGAAATGTAGTGATATAGGTCAAAGAGCTAGCAACACAAGCATAACAAAAAGAGAAGTGGAGGTCAATACAATGGCAGGTAGCATTGCACTTGCTTGTGTTTCTTCATCACCTCCAATGACATTATTATGATTAGTACAAGAGCTATATTTTTATATAATTTTAAACATATTTTGGAAATTGAAGAGGGAAAAAAGTATTTGTATCAATATTGTTGTGTACCCTGTTGTAGCATATGTTGTTCATTCAATTAGGCAAATAGCATCTATAATGGCATTGTTTTGATTGAGGCTGAAATGGCCTTTGGTGATGAAGTCCCATAGTGCAAATAAAATTGCTAATTTGTCCTTGATGTAGTCTTCATATTTCATGTTTTGAAGAGCGGGCAAGAGTTGTTGGAGGACATGGTTTTGAACTAAACAATGGATTGTTTTCTTGTCATTTGTTATGATAATAGTTTTAGGATGAAGTGAGTATATGTAACTCACTTCTTTGTCACATTGGTTGCAATGAGCGGTTTCCTGTTGGAGCATGTGGTAAGTGTTGAATTTATAATTGCAAGTTGGGAAAAAAGCTTCAAATGGATTTGAAAGTGTGTTTTTTTCTTTTAATGTGCCTGAAACCTAAAACATGTGAACGTAAATTGTTAGAAGGGGAAGTTTCAAAAATTTTAAATGAAAGAGTGATAAGATTTTTAAAAAGTTACCTTAAATGTTGATTGCATCAAAGCAGTTAGCTTGTCCATTGTTCTTTTGTTATTCAATTTGCAAATAAATGTTGATAAGCCCGTGTGGAATGTGTTCTTTTGATATTTTATTTTTAGGATATTCTTGAAAATAAATGTTGGAGTTTTGTTCTTGTGTAGTTGTTCCTCTATTTGCAAGTATTGTTATTCAAGAGATGGAAACAGTTGCAGCTATGTGGCAATGAGAAAGTTAGTTTTCATTACAAAGAAATTTTAGTAGAGACCACAATGTTATAAAAAAGGGTTGAAATGGATTAGTGGCGTATGTTGGGGAGACATTTGTACCTACACTCTATCAAAAACTGCTCTACCATCTTTGATATCAACTGCATATTGGATGCCTACTTTCTTGGCGCCAACAACCAAAGCACCTATTGTTCCAATTGGATATTGATATGTGGCTGCTAGTAGTTGGTTGATAGTTGTATCTAGAATGAAGTAGCAGTCTTCAGAAAAGTGAGGCATGCTTTCAATTGTGCTTGTCTATCAACATCAGTATGCAATAACATTCCCTTCTATCATAATCTATTCTAGGTGCAATTTGGAAGCCTGATATTGAAACTCCCAATCCTGGAATTATTTTGTGTTGATGTTCTTGCATAAGGTTTCCACAGATATTCAATGTAATTGTCATTTCTACTTTGAGATTTATGAGATTTGCATGTAGTACCTCACGTGTTTTGTTGACTTTGTCGAATGTTGCTTTGTAGACAACAAGGACGTCACCTTGGAATGTATCACCAACTTATTTTTCATTTCAGTCTTCAATTGATATGGTCTTTTTGACTTTTGTTCTACAAAAATGGAGGAAAATGTAAATCTTATATTTGGACAATGCAGAAACACATATGATAGGGAAATAGAATAAGTTGTTTACCGTTTGCTTGTGTCTTCTTCCATGTCTTGCATTTGTTGTGGTCTTTCTGTTTGATCCATCATTTTCCTGCAAAGTAGTGATATAGTATTGGAGAATGCATTGGAGAATGTATTACTAATATATGCTTATCTATGTCTATAGTACTATACATAGGTAATAGGGTCCTTTTTTATCAGTTCAAATTTGTCAATGTCTATTTGAGCAATTGACTTTTGTTGTTTTTGAACTGGTTGGTGCTGATTGTGTAATTCTCGTAGCGTACTTGTTAAAGGATCCAAATTTTGTTTAGCACTAGTGAAAGTGAGGAAGAATGTGGGTGGTCTAGTTGTCGTATCCTTGCAAAAACATTTTTCTTAAGTTGTGTATAGTATGGGGATATTCTTATTCTTTTGAAGTCAACATATCTAATATCTAATTTTAGGATTTTATCAAGGTTTGGCTTGTGTCTCACATCCTTGGCGAGTAGCTTTTGGCCTGTTAGTTGGCCCTTTTATATTCTTAGGGATATTGTAGACAAGACTTGTAGTATTAGTATCTTGATAGTTTTGAAAAATATGTTTGTCATGTGATATGCAAACTTTCTGTTTGATTGTAAAAATTCCCATTGTGAAATTTTGTGGTATGTGATTTTTTTTAGAATGTCATCATCACATGGCTTTCCAAAGAATAATGTTGGGAAATTCATCTCCTCGGCGTATTTGTCTTCAAATATTCCAACTGGATAGTTTTGTTCTGCAGGTATTATTTCAATGATTTTGTCTTGCATGCTATGTATATTTCTAGATCCAATGAATCCATGGAGCAAGGTTTCATATGGGTTCTCATGTTATATGTCACTATCTGATTCAGTTTCAGTTGTGATAGGTCCAGTATTCTCTTCAATTTCATCGTTGGTGTGCAAAAATTGTTTCCAATCTTTGTTTATCTAGACATTTTGAATTTTGTATAGTGTTTTCTTCGGCAATTGAGCCAAAGCCTCCATGATGATATTGGTCTGTAATTCCTTTTTGAAATGCATTCTTGCATTTCAATCATCTTTTGAGTGAAACATCAATTGTTTGTGTGTTGTTAGTTGACTGTGGGAATGATTTTTGTATAATGTTAATGTCAACAGGGACATTAATGATGGAACCTGTTAGTCCTATTTGAGATCTATTGTACCCTAGTTCCCAGATTTGTGCAAATGCAATTCTAAGTGACACAAGCCATTCTTCTAGTTGGGACAAAAAATGGACATATGACAATGGTTTACTAGTTCAGGTTTTGTGTGGTGTAGCGTACTTTGGTATCATGAATTGTTTTAGTTTAGAGTAGCATATTCGACATATGCAATCTGTCAATGCTATGGATCTTGACTACACTAGTTGATAATATATCTCCTTTTTTCTATCTTTGAATATTCTAGTATCTTTGTTGAAACACAACATTTGGAAGATTGTGCATGTGTATTTTGGCATATCTTGAATTGTTCTTTCATAAAGCTCTACTAGTGACATTTTTTTTTTCTTATTTGATCTCATAGGTGTAGGTGGATTTTGTTTATTATTTCTAATAAAGTTGTTAAGATGTTGCAGTCTTACAATTGAGCTATGTTTGAGATACTTTTGTTTGATTGTATGTATGGAATTGCTTTTGTTATTGTCTAGCTTTTTCCTTTTGTTGCTATTGGTAGTTTGATATTGTGTATTGTTTCTAATGATTTTTTTAAGTTGATTTAACCTTATTGACCATTGGCCATTTAGATTTTGTGGTTGAATTCTTAGAAGTAATTTTAAATGCCCATTTTGAGGGTTTGTATCATGGAACAATATAGAATATGCTAGCAAATTGGCTAGTTTGTTAAAGTGCAAGTACTTTCTCCTTGATGTCATTGACCAAACACATATTTGTATATTCAACTAGTTGTATAGCCACTGAATACAAAACATGTCTCCCCATAAGCCGATTTCATTATTGCTTGTGCCTAGTTTCGCGGGAAAGCACATTCTGCATAGATACGTATCTAGATCATGCACTTTGTGCAGTCTATACAAAATTTCAGGGTCTAGTTCGATGTTGTATGATTTAATTGCATCTTTATCTCCTTTCTCAAGGAAACTTAAGAAGTAATCTACTATTCCATTTCATAGTTCGACTAATGTATACCGATTGCTCAACAGTACTTGTAACGAATCAAACAAACAGTCCCCAACATTGTACTTAAATGTGCCTACTTTACATAGCCCATTATTTTTAAGTACATTTTCTATGTTACAAACTAGTGAGCAACTTGCATATTCATACTTATCAACGTCTATCATTTCTATATTTTGATACCTTATTTTCTACTCAAAATGCATAAAGTATTAGATTGTTCAAAATGCTAATTGGCCTTATTATGTACACATGTTAAATCTTTAGTACTATGCACATAAGTGGAGGGCAACAGAGCTGATCTTTTGCGTAGACGTTGAATTTTTTCATTGCAAACAAAGAAGAACAATGATCCAAGAATCTGACCTTGCATTTTCTTGTTCAACAATTGACAATATTTGCACCAATGTAGATGTTTTTCTCTCACTAAAATTGTAAACAATGGTTCCTATTATAGGGACATATTAGACAAATGAGCATAGTCAATGACATCTTATATGTTATTCATAAACATAAAGCAATCAATGCTCAATGAATGCAGTAAATGCTAGAACAAAACTATTGCAATCATTTGCTCTGCATTTCATAAGCTTAGCTAGTCGATCAAATTCAATAATTTAAACGAAATGGAATATATATGGTTTTATTACTATAGTTTTAATTAAAGGATAGATAAAATAAAAGTAGAACAATAGAAACAAATAATAAATTTTCACAAATATTTAAGCATCAAATGCAAATTGTAGAAAGATTTAGTTGATACTCGATTGAGTTTTGTTTGAGAAATATTTCTAGTAACTTAGTTTTTGTGGGTAAATTGGTAAGCAACAACATCCACTTTATAACAAAACATAGGGGATGCAGTCAACATTTTTAGGAAAGCAATGCTTTGTTTATTATGTTTGAATTGCAAATACGAAGATTGTAACAGTAACCTACTTTCATAGGATTTCTAAGTTAGGTAACTTAGTATTTAGGACATCTTCTCATTGAATAGACATGTGCATATATTGTCTACAAAGTTAACTCAACATCTTAAACTACAACGACATCCAAAAGTCCCTTGAGGAACATGATATACTCATGTTAGTGAAAGAGACCAATCCCAATAGCTAATAAAGCAATACTATTTTAGAATAAGGTTACAATGCTAAACAGATGTAAATGGGAAGGCTTGTCTATGCTTTCACGTCCTGCACACCTCATACAGATGGACTAAGCACATGGATGGTGAGAATGGTAGGACTGTTAAGTGTAAATGTATGAGAATATTGACTTGAAACAAATTTTTCCATTGGTTAATGCATTAGAGTATGATTTGCAAGTCTTGGGAAAAACATTTTGTAAATCAATTGTTATAGCTCACTAAACTTTGTAGTGTGTTATTAAATAGGCTGCCAACCCTTGGAATAAAGTTTTTATTAACTAGCGGAGCTTTTTCTTGTTCATTTTGTTACTTTTTTTTAGGAACATGGGAAAATTGTTCCCAGTTTTCTAATAAGACCTTCTAAAAGCAGTAAATGCTTCCTACCCTTTATATCAGTGCTTCTATGCCATTGCAACTAGAAGTATTGCTTGCCAAAAGCAAGTTACTATTGCAATTGTTGAATTTGCTTTTGAAATAGTTGCTTGGCCAATGGAACTGCATTGTTTAAAATATTTGTCCTTTTCCTATAGTTGGGATTTAAGGACAATTTTTTTGTGTTTAAAAATTATGATTTATCTCTTTTTCTATTGGTTGGAGTAGGTAAATTATTCATTTTCATTTAAGTAAATTAGGAAAATAGGGGGACATTATATATTGTGGCATATATTTAATCAGTGGATGCAAATTGTGCGAGCTTTGGCAGCGGGTTGGTGGGTAATAAAGTAGTGAATGCATGTTTAATGCATTAAATGCAAACTTCAAGAGAAGTATTGGATAGCTGGTGGGTACACAAGCAGTGAATGCATAGTTAATTCATGAAATCTTAGGCAAGTGTTGGGTTTTATTTGTGCTTATTCTCATTTTTTATTGTTTCTTGAAAAACTTGTGTGTTTTTAGCTCTGGGTTCCCCTCTACCATGTTCTTTATTTTAGGAACAGTGCATTACTGGTGACCAACTCATTTGTTTGTTTATGATACTTGATAACTAGAAGTATTGCTTGATGTTACAAGGGCTAAGGGGAAATATGGGTAGAGTAGATGACATATGCTATGCAACCCATAAACATGGAGTAGTGGAAGCCAAGGAGTAGGTGACTATTGCAAAAAACAAGAATTATCAAGGGAAAACTAAATGCTTTGAGCAAGGTCTTGTCAATTGTGGAAGCATTCAATGCATTAACTATGTATTCATTGCTCAAGTAACGACTAGCCTATCAAAAAAGATCACAAAATTTGTATTTAATGTCTGAATGTTTGCAAAAATTTATCGCGTTGGTCTACTTTTTTGAAAATTTTATCATGTGCTGATGTGTTTCATGTTTATGAATAACATATTATCTCACACAATCTACATTTAATAGACTATTGTTTCTGATCTGCCAGTCATATTATTTAATGCATTAAACATGCATTGATTGCTTCAGTACCTGCCACCCCGCCGCCAAAGCTGGAACTATTTGCATAGATAGTGATTAAATAGTTGCAAAATATATAGTGTCCTATTTTCCTAATTTACTTTAACAAAAATGAATAATAGGCCTACTCCAACCAATAGAAAAAGAGATAAATTGTTTATTATCTCTCAATTGCAAATGAAACCATTGCAATAGTAACCTACTCATTGGCTTCAACTATTCCATGTATCTTGGTTACATAGCATATGCCATCCACTATACCCATTTGTACAATTAGGCCTTATAACAGCAAATAATACTTCTAGTCACAGCAGGACAAAGTACTGATACGTATGCAATTGTTTCCTTTCGAATCCAGGCATAGTAGACAAATAAGAATTATGAAAGGGAAAACTAAATACCTTAACTAGACTAGGTCTACTATTCATTTTTGTTTAAGTAAATTAGGAAAATAGGACATTATATATTTTTGCAAATATTTAATCATTGGATGCAAATTGCACAAGCTTTCCTAGTGGGTTGGCTGGCATTACAACAGTGAATGCATCATTAATGCACTAGGTCCATTATTGATTTTCATTTAAGAAAATTATGCATATCCCATGATTTCAATTATGCATATCCCATGATTGCAATTATGCATATCTCTGATTGCAAAAGTAACATGCTTTTGGACAAAAATTAGTTTCATGTTTATGAATTACATGGCATGCCATTCACTATGCTCATTTGTCTATTTGGGAAGTCAGGTTCTTGAACTAGCATTCTCCTTTATTGTTCACAATTCTTCCAATACATAATTCTTAGACACATTGGAAGAATTAAAATTCATTGGAAACAAAGTAGGAGAATGATACAAGAGTTTGACCTTGCAACTTCTTGTTGAAGAACTAAGTCTATGTGCAGCAATATAGATCTTTGTCTCGCACTTCAATTGCAAGCAATGGTTCTTGCTACAGGTATAATATAGGAAAATGAGCACAGTCTATGACATATAACATGCTATTCATAAACATGAAACACACAAGTACATAATAAAAATTTCCAAATATTTAAGAATTAAATTGCAAACTGTGTGAGCTTTGTTGCTGAAATGCGCTTGATGCACTTGATACACAAGTCATGCTAGAAAATCAAATTATATAATCTATATATAATTTCCCCCTATGTTCCTAATTTACTTGAACGAAAAATGAATAATAGACCTACTCCATTCAATAGAAAAAGAGATAAAACATAATTTTCAAACACCAAAAATTTGTCCTTAAATTCCAACTATAGGAAAAACACAAAATTATTTTAAACAATACAATTTGATTGGCCAAGCAACTATTTCAAAAGAAAATTCAACAATTGCAATAGTAACTTGCTTTTGGGAAAAAAATAGTTTCGTGGTTATGAAGTACATGGCATGCCATTCACTATGCTCATTTGTCTATTCGGTAAGTTAGATTCTTGAACCAAGCTTCTTCTTTATTATTCACAACTCTTCCAAGGCATAATTTTTAGGCACATTGGAAGACTTGAAATTCATTGGAAAAAAAGAGGAAGAATGATACAAGAATCTAACCTTCTAGTTGCTTGTTCAACAACCAAGTATATTTGCAGTCATATAGATGTTTTCCTCTAACTCCAATTGCAAGCAATGGTTCCTGTTACAGGAACAAATTAGACAAATGAGCATAGTCCATGACATATAATATGTTATTCATAAACATGAAACACAAAAAGGACACAAAAAAAATAGACCAATGTGATAAAATTTTGTAAACATCTAGACATTAAATATAAATTTTTGCAAGCTTTGTTGATAGGCCACTGGCCACTCATGCAATGAACACATAGTTAATGCATCCAATGCCTCCACAATCATTTTTCTTTCAGAAAATAATCCAAATAGAGCAGCGGAATAAATTTTTGCAAACATCTAAACATTAAATCCATATTTTACAAGCTTTTCTAGTAGGCTAGTGCCTATCCAAGCAATGAATCTAGATTTAATTCATTGTATGCCTCTATAGTGAACAAGTCCTTGCTCAAATATCTAAAAGATTATTGCTTTATGTAGCAACAATAGACTACCAGATATTGGGATTAGTCCCTATCACTAACACCAGCATATCATGTTTCTCAAGGCACTTTTCGTTGTCGTTTCTTTGCTAAAAATGTTTAATGCATTTCCTATGTTTTGTTATAAAGTGAATGCTAATGGTTATTGATTTAGGCACAAAAACTAAGTTATTGGGAAAATTGCTCAAACAAAACTCTATGGCTCCTCCAACATTCAAGGGCTCCACAAACTTAACAAACATGGAAGAGGGGAATCTAGAGCTAGAAGCACACAAGTTTCTCAACAGAAAATTAAAAAATGAGAATTAGCACAAATAAAACCAACCACTTCCCTGAAATCTCATGCATTAGCCATGCATTCACAACTTGCATACCCACAAGCCCACTTACAAATCTCGCACAATTTGAAAATAATAGACTATTGTTTCTGATGTACCACTCATACCATTTAATAGATTAAACATGCATTGACTACTTCAGTACCTACCACCCTACTGCCAAAGCTGGCACAATTTGCATCCAGTGATTAAATATTTGCAAAGTATATAATGTTCTCCTATTTTCTTAATTTACTTTAACAAATTTGAATAATAGGCCTACTCCAACCAATAGAAAAAGAGATAAATTGTTTATTATCTCTCAATTGAAAATGAAACCATTGCAATAGTAACCTACTCCTTAGCTTCAACTATTCCATGTATCTTGGTTACATAGCATATGTCATCCACTATACCCATTTGTACAATTAGGCCTTATAACAACAAATAATACTTCTAGTCATACCAGGAGAGAATTATTGATATCAGGACAAGGGAAGCCACTTAAGTGACTTTGCAGAATGAATACAATCGCATTGATATAGTCCTCTACCCCTTGCTTAAATTAGAAGCACTTGCAAACCACAAAGTTTATTAAGTTATAATAATTGATTTAGAAAATTTTCTTCACATAATTTATAGACCATAGCCCAATGCATCAACCAAGGCACAAATTTGTTTCAAGTGAACGTTCTCACATGTTTACACATAACAACCATACCATTCTTACCATCCATGCAACTAGTCCACATGTACCAGGTATGTGAAACATCAAAGCATACACAAGACTTTATGTTTACACCTATTTAGCATTCTAACCTTTAGGCTAAAAAAGCATTGCTTTACTGGGAAAATTGCTCAAACAAAACTCACTATAGAAATAAAATTACATATATTTAGATTATTGAATTTGTCATACGAGTTGACCATATCAAAGGAAAATCCAACAACTGTGTTAGTGTTGGAATAGTATTTAATGCATTAACTATGCATTCACTGCTTTATGATGGATGCATTAGAGATATTTTCCAAAATTTATCATGTACTTCAATTTTGCTAATTTTCTTACAAGCAAATGAATATTAAAGCCACTGCAGTGAATATAAAAATAGATATAGGAAAATATACTTAAATTATACAAGCTGATCGATGTTCAAAGTGAAACATTGCATATGGATTGCATATCACATGTTTGCAATCATGCATAACTCTAATAGCAAAAGTAATTTGTTTTTGGCCAAGAAATAGTTTCATGTTTATGAATTACATGGCATGCTATTCACTACACTCATATGTCTATTCAGTAATTTAGATTCTTGAACCAGGCCTCCCCTTTATTGTTCACAACTCTTCCAAGGCATAATTTTTAGACACATTGGAAGACTTAAAATTCATTGGAAACAAAGGAGAAGAATGATACAAGAATCTGACCTTCTAGTTTCTTGTTCAACAACCAAAAATATTTGCAGCCATATAGATCTTTGCCTCCGACTCCAATTGGAAGCAATGGTGCATGTCATAGGGACAAATTAGACAAATGAGCATAGTTCATGACATATAATATGTTATTGATAAACATGAAACATAGAAGCACATGATAAAATCTGCAAAAAAAAATACCAACACGATAAATTTTTGCAAACATTCAAATGTTAAATACAAATTTTGTGAGCTTTGCTTATAGGCTAATGGCTACCCAAGCAATGAATACATAGTTAATGCATTGTATGCCTCCACAGTCAATAACATGACATATAATATGTTATTCATAAACACGAAAGACAAAAGTATATGATAAAATTTGCAAAAAAATAGACCAATGTGATAATTTTTTGCAAACATTTAGACATTAAATAAAAAATTTGCAAGATTTTCTAATAGGTTAGTGGCTACTCAAGCAATGAATACATAGTTAATGCATTGAATGCCTCCACAGTCAACAAGACCTTTCTCAAAGCATTCAATTTTTCCTGTGATATTTTTTGTTTGTTGCAATAGTCACTTACTCCTTTGCTTCAACTGTTCCATGTTTGTGGGTTACATAGCATATGCCATTAACTGCACCCATTTGTCCCCATATCCCTTGTAACAACAAGCAATAATTTTAGTTATCAAGTATCATAAAAAATAGAAGAGTTGCTCACCAGTAGTGCACCATTCTTAGAATAAAGAATATGGAAGAGGGGAACCTAGAGCTAAAAACACACAAGCTTTTCAAAAATATTTTAAACAATACAATTTGATTGGAAAAGCAACTATTTCAAAGGTGAATTCAATGATTGCAATAGTAACTTGTTGCAACTGTATTCATTCTACAAAGCCACTTAAGTGGTAGCCCTTGTCTTGATATTAGTACTTTTGTCCTGCTACGACTCGAAGTATTCTTTGTTGTTATAAGGCCTAATTGTACAAATGGGCATAGTGGATGACATATCACATGGAGCAGTTGAAGCCAAGGATCACTGGGTGCAAATTGTGCCAACTTTTTTGGCAGAGTGGTAGGTATTGAAGCATTCAATGCATGTTTAATGCATTAAATGGTATGACTGGCGGATCAAAAGTAATAGTTTATTAAATGAAAATTGTGCGAGATAATATGGTATTCATAAACATGAAACACAAAAGCACACAATAAAATTTGTAAAAAAAAAAGACCAACACGATAAATTTTTGCAAACATCTAGACATTAAATACAAATTTTGTGAGCTTTGTTGATAGGCTGGCGGCTACTCAAGCAATGAATACATAGTTAATGCATTGAATGCCTCCACAGTCAACAAGACCTTGCCCAAAGCATTCAGTTTTTCCTATGTTAATTCTCATCTGTTGCAATTTTTCTATTGGTTGGAGTAGGCCTATTATTCAATTTTGTTAAAGTAAATTAGGAAAATATAAGGACACTATATATTTTGTAAATATTTAATCACTGGATGCAAATTGTGCCAGCTTTGATGATGAGGTGGTAGATACTGAAGCAGTCAATGCATGTTTAATGCATTAAATTGTATGTGAGGTGGATCAGAAACATTGGTCTATTAAATGAAAATAACATAGGAAATGCATTAAAAATTTCTAGTAAAGAAACGACATCGACAAGTGCATTAAGAAACATGATATGTTGGTATTAGTGATAGGGATCAATCCCAATATCTGGTAGTCTGTTGTTGCTACATAAAGCAATACTCTTTTAGATCTTTGAGCAAGGTCATGTTCACTATACAGGCATACAATGCATTAACTTTGGATTCATTGCTTAGATAGGAACTAGCCTACCACCAAAGTATTTTAAACAATACAATTTGATTGGAAAGGAAACTATTTCAAAAGTGACTTCAATGATTGCAATAGTAACCTACTGCAACTGTATTCATTCTACAAAGTCACTTAAGTGGCTGCCCTTGTCCTGATATCAATACTTCTGTCCTGTTGCGACTACAAGTATTTATTATTGTTATAAGGCCTAATTGTACAAATGGGTATAGTAGATGACAAATGACATGAAAGAGTTGAAGCCAAGGAGTAGGTTACTATTGCAATGGTTTTATTTGAAATTGAGAAATAATAAACATTTGATCTCTTTTTCTATTGGTTGGAGTAGGCCTATTATTCATTTTTGTTAAATTAAATTATGAAAATAGGACATTATATATTTTGCAAATATTTAATCACTGGATGCAAATTATGTCAGCTTTGGTAGTGGGGTGGTAGGTACTGAAGCAGTCAATGCATGCTTAATGCATTAAATAGTATGACTAGTGGATCATAAAAAATAGTCTATTAAATGCAAATTGTGGAAGATAATATGTTATTCATAAACATGAAACACAAAAGCACATGATAAAATTTGCAAAAAAATAGACCAATGCAATAAATTTTTGCAAACATCTAGACATTAAATATAAATTTTGTGAGCTTTGTTGATAGGCTTGTGGCTACTCAAGCAATGAATACATAGTCAATGCATTGAATGCCTCCACAGTTGACAAGACCTTGCTCAAAGCATTCAGTTTTTCTTGTGATGTTAAGTCTATGAGTCCCTTGAATGCTGGTGGAGCCATAAAGTTTTGTTTGAGAAATTTTCCCAATAGCTTAGTTTTTTGTGGCTAAATCAATAAGCATTAGCATTCACTTTGTAACAAAACATAGGAAATGTATTAAACATTTTTAGCAAAGAAATGACATCGAAAAGTTCCTTAAGAAACATGATCTTCCAATGTGTCTAATAATTATGTATTGGAAGAGTTGTGAACAATAAAGGAGAACGTTGGTTCAAGAATCTGACTTTCCAAATAGACAGATGGGCATAGTGAATGACATGCTATGTAATTCATAAAAATGAAACTATTTTTTTCCCAAAAGTGTGTTACTTTTGCAATCAGAAATATGCATAATTGCAATCATGGGATATGCAATTTATTAGTTAAATATTTTTCAAAATTTATAATGTCTTCCTACTCTCCTAATTTTCTTAAACGTAAATCAATAATTGACCTAGTGCATTAATCATGGATTCATTGTTCTAATG
Organism: Sequoia sempervirens; assembly: GCA_007258455.2. Lineage (NCBI taxonomy): Eukaryota > Viridiplantae > Streptophyta > Pinopsida > Cupressales > Cupressaceae > Sequoia > Sequoia sempervirens. The sequence goes on along the minus strand of VDFB02271358.1, from coordinate 243,533,660 downwards.
CCAACCAGCTCGCTATCAGAGCTTGTGCAATTTGCATCCAGTGATTAAACATTTTCCAAAATATATAATGCTCTATTTTCCTAATTTACTTCAACAAAAATGAATAGTAGATCTATTGGAATTTAATGCACTAGCTATAGATTGATCAACAAGCATGCCATATCCAATGCACATCATACAATTGCAATAGTGACATGTCATGATTGTAACAGTAACTTGCCTCTAAGCAAAATGCTAGGAACATGAAGTGCATGACGACAATAAAGCTAACACAATTTGCATTCAATTCTTAATTTTATCATTTTCATTTGTAATACTTACTTGGCCAATCAAATTTGATTGTCTTACAGTAGGTCTACTATTCATTTTAGTTTAAGTAAATTAGGAAATACGGGAACATTATATACTTGGGATTTATATACATATTTTTCATGTTTGAAAACCATGATTTATCTCTTTTGATATTGGTATAGCTAGATTGGAGGTTTAAATATTAATTAATTTCCTTTCAATTATTAATCCACTTACATCATTGAAAAGTCCCACCAAAAACAATTGGTATCAAACCATTAAAGTGACGCATTAAGGAAGGGAAATGACATTGAAAAGTGCCTTGAGAAACACAATATGTTGAGGCTAGTCATACGGAGAAATCCCAATACCTCATACAATAAAGAACATGGAGAGCTAAAAAAAACACAAGCTTTTCAACAAACAATAAACATACAAGAATTAGCACAAATAAAACTTGAGATTTCATCAATTAACTATGCATTCATTGCTTGCATACCCACCAGCTCTCCAACACATCTCGCACAATTTGCATTTAATGGATTAAACATGCATCCACTGCTTCAGGATTAAATATTTTCTAGAATATATAATTGCCCCCTATTTTCGTAATTTACTTAAATGAAAATGAATAATAGACCCACTCCAATCGATAGAAAAAGAGATAAAACATAATTTTCAAACACCAAAAATATGTCCTTAAATTCCAACTATAGAAAAAACACAAAAAATATTTTAAACAATACAATTTGATTGGCCAAGCAACTATTTCAAAAGTGAATTCAACGATTGCAATGGAAACTTGCTTTTGGATAAAAAATAGTTTCATGTTTATGAATTACATGGAACACCATTCACTATGCTCATTTGTCTATTTGGTAAGTCAGATTCTTGAAGTAGGCTTCTCCTTTATTGCTCACAACTCTTTCAAGGAATAATTTTTAGGCACATTGAAAGACTTAAAATTCATTGCAAACAAAGGGTAAGAATGATACAAGAATTTGACCTTCCAGTTCCTTGTTCAACAACCAAGTATATTTGTGGTCATATAGATGTTTTCCTTTGACTCCAATTGCAAGCAATGGTTCTTGTTATAGGGATGAATTAGACAAATGAGCACAGTTCATGACATGTAATATGTTATTCATAAACATGAAACACAAAAGCACCTGATAAAATTTACAAAAAAATAGACCAACATGATAATTTTTTGCAAACATTCAGACATTAAATAAAAAATTTACGAGCTTTGCTAATAGGCTAGTGGCCACTCAAGCAATGAACACATAGTTAATGCATTCAATGTCTCCACAGTCGACAAGAACTTGATCAAAGCATTCAATTTTTCCTATGATAATTCTCATTTATTGCATTAGTCACCTACTCCTTCGCTTCAACTGTTCCATGTTTATGGGTTACATAGAATATGTCATCCGATGTGTCCACTTGCCCCATTAGCCCTTGTAATAGTAAGCAATACTTATAGTTATCAAGTATCATAAACAAACAGATGAGCCACTCACCAGTAGTGCACTATTTCTATGGCTCCTCCCACATTCAAGTGCTACACATAATAACGAACATGGAAGAGAGGAACCCAGAGCTAAAAACACACAAGCTTTTCAACAAACAATAAACAAACGAGAATAAGCACAAATAAAACTCAGCACATGCCTACGATTTCATGTATTAATTATGCACTCATTGCTTGTGTACCCACTAGCCCTCCAACACATCTCACGTTATTTGTATTTAATGCATTAAACATGCATTCACTGCTTCAGTACCCACCAGCCTGCCACCAAAGCTCACACAATTTGCACCCACTGCTTAAATATTTTCCAGAATATATAATGTCCCCCTATTTTCCTAATTTACTTAAATGAAAATGAATAATAGACCTACTCCAACCAATAGAAAAATAGATAAATCATAATTTCCAAACACAAAAATATGTCCTTAAATCCCAACTATAGGAAAAAGACAAAAATATTCTAAACAATGCAGTTTGATTGGCCAAGCAACTATTTAAAAAGTGAATTCAACGATTGCAATAGTAAACATGTCGATATGATAAGCAATTGTATTGTTTGTAGGGTTTTATGATGATGTTGTAGCCCAGTTTGGGGTGTCTCTACATCTAACATAAAATTTATTATAACTTTTCATGTGCAAATATACTTGATTCTTGAAGAAGACACAGCGACATCAGAATTTCAAATGATTTTTCTCTTTTCTTTCCAATGAAGTTTGATTCTTTAAATGCCTGTAAAAATTATGCCAATTGTTTCAATTTTTCTAATTTATGCTAATAAGCAAGTGACCTTTGCAATCATTTGATTGCAATAATGGTGTAGTCAGAGATGTGCACAATTGCAACCATGTGATATGCAATTCATATGCAATGTTTTGTGTAGTACATTAATTAGATTTTCTTACAAGCAAATGAATATTAGGGCTACTGCAATGAATAGAAAAATAGAAATAGGATGATGAAGAGGGAAATGGATACCTTTTTGAGATATCACACTTTTCCACTCAACCATTCACTAATTTCCTAGGGGTCCTAATTGGATTGAGTAACAACCTCACAAGGTGAGTCAATTCGTAATTAGGAGGGTCCTAGGAAGGGGTTCTTTGAGTTCTAAGGGTTCACCACCAAGCAAATGCTTGGAAAAGACAAATATTGGAAAACACAATGTGATATACAAAATGCAAGCTAAATGAAGACAAATGAACATTCAACTCATGAAATCAAGTAATATAAACCAAATAATGAGTGAAAATGATGAAATTAAGTTACACCAAGTTAGGGTATGTGTACCTGGGAAGTTTGGAGATGTAATGAGGGTTTTGGAAATGTAAAGAAGTTGTCAAAATATGATGTGGAGGACTAAGACGCCCAGAGTGGCGTATTAGTCCCGCTGCTATTTTTTGGGGCAAATACAAAGTCTTTGGATGCTAGAACATAATCTCGAAGAATCTCTAAAAAATACCCTATGGAGGACTAAGATGCCCAAGGTGGCATATTAGTCCCATTTTGAATTTCTGAAGTTTTTGAATGTGATCTTGAACTCCAAGTTCTGCACTTTCTTCTCTCTAGATTTGAGGTGCTGAAACTTCCAGATCTGGCCTGTATGTGAGTTTCCATGAAGATGACAACTTTTACAATGTAACTTTGTGCAAATTTTCAATCTTTCACTCCAAATGATCTTCGAGTCTTCAACCTAGATCTTCAAATACAAACACACAAGAGAGGGAAAACTTGTTGATTGTTAGTGAATGGGGATTTTCCTTGGTCAAACCCCTTTTAGGTAATTAAACGATGAAATGAAGCATGAAATATGAAATATGTAAATGATATCACCTTGTATGATGTCTTGTGAAGAAAATATGCAATCTACCATGTAGTGGCCATGAAGAATGTAGATAATGGATCCTTGAATATAATATGAGCAATGGTTGCAAATAGATCTTCAATGCTACATCCACAATATTGGCTCAACAACATGAATGGATGCACTAAACGCTTGACATGATGCTTGGATCTTGATGATGGCTTCAAATACTTAATGAAATGCTCTTGAATGCTTGGATACTTAGATTGCTTCTTATCTTTGTCATATGAAAAATGAGTGGAGGGACCTTGTATTAATACTTATCTATGCTTAATATCCTAAAATCACACCACAACAAGCCGAAATATGAAATCATTAATTAAAAGAGGCTAAATACCGCCCAAATTTGAAATTGAATCCCAAAAAATAAGCCAAGGAGGACTAAGATGCCCTAGGTGGCGTCTTAGTCCCAAGGCTCAATTCTCAGGGCATAGACTCCAAAAAGGGACTAATTTTGGTTGTTTCAAAATCAGGGTCCCAAGACCCATGGAGGACAAAAACTCCCTACGTGGTGTTTTAGTCCTAGTCCACAAATCGGGGACACACAGATAGAAACATTAAATGATCATTTATCTTTTGATGTTTGTCAAGATTTTCTATAAAAATATATGGTTTATAGGGCTTTTGGATGCAAAATAGGACCAATTAAGCCATAAAGAAGCATAAATAAAGCAAGGCGGGCTCAAACAAGTGTGAAAATGCAAGGGTACACATTTTAGTACACTACGCGAGAAAATATACTTAAATTATACAATCCAATCTGTATACAAAGTGAAACATTGCATATGGATTGCATATCACATGCTTGTAATTATGCATAACTCTGATTGCAAAAGTAACTTGCTTTTGGCCAAAAAATAGTTTCATGTTTATGAATTACATGGCATGCCATTCACTATACTCATTTGTCTATTCGGTAAGTCAGATTCTTGAACTAGGCTTCTCCTTTATCGTTCACAACTCTTCCAAGGCATAATTTTTAGACACATTGGAAGACTTAAAATTTATTGGAAAGAAAGGATAAGAATAATGTGAGAATCTAACCTTCCAGTTTCTTGTTCAACAACAAAGAATATTTTCAGCCATATAGATCTTTGTCTCCAACTCCAACTACAAGCAATGGTTCTTGTCACAGGGACAAATTAGACAAATGATCACAGTCCATGACATATAATATGTTATTCATAAACATGAAACATATGATTGCTAACAAGCTTTTCAAAAATACACAAGCTTTTCACTTTTCAAAAAAAAATTAAACAATACAATTTGATTGGACAAACAACTATTTCAAAAGTGAATTCAATGATTACAATAGTAACTTGCTACAATTGTATTCATTCTACAAAGTCACTTAAGTGGAAGCCTTTGTCCTGATATCAATACTTTTGTCTTGCTACGACTAGAAGTATTCTTTGTTGTTATAAGGCTTAATTTTACAACTGGGTATAGTGGATGTCATATGGCATGAAGTAGTTGAAGCCAAGGAGTAGGTTACTATTGCAATGGTTTCATTTGCAATTGAGAGATAATAAATAATTTATCTCTTTTTCTATTGGTTGAAGTAGGCCTATTATTCATTTTTGTTAAAGTAAATTAGGAAAATAGGACATTATATATTCTGCAAATATTTAATCACTAGATGCAAAATGTGCCAGCTTTGGTGGCAGGGTGGTAGGTACTAAAGCATTTAATGCATGTTCAATGCATTAAATGATATGATTAGCGGATCAGAAACAATAGTCTATCAAATGAAAATTGTGTGAGATAATATGGTATTCATAAACATGAAACATAGAAGCACACGATAAAATTTGTGAAAAAAAAAGACCAATGTGATAAATTTTTGCAAACATCCAGACATTAAATACAAATTTTGCGACCTTTGTTGATAGGTTGGTGGCTACTCAAGTAATGAATACATAGTTAATGCATTGAATGCCTCCACAATCAACAAGACCTTGCTCAAAGCATTCAGTTTTTCCTATGTTAATTCTTGTTTGTTGCAATTCTTCTATTGGTTGGTGTAGGCTTATTATTCATTTTTGTTAAAGTAAATTAAGAAAATAGGACACTATATGTTTTTCAAATATGTAATCACTGGATGCAAATTGTGCCAACTTTGATGGCAGGGTGGTAGATACTGAAGCATTCAATGCATGTTTAATGCATTAAATGGTATGATAGGCGAATTAGAAACAATAGTCTATTAAATGCAAATAATATAGGAAATGCATTAAACATTTTTAGCAAAGAAACGACATCGACAAGTGTGTTAAGAAACATGATATGCTAGTATTAGTGATAAGGACCAATCCCAATATCTAGTAGTCTATTGTTGCTACATAAAGAAATACTCTTTTAGATCTTTGAGCAAGGTCTTGTTCACTGTAGAGGCATACAATGCATTAACTCTAGATTCATTGCTTGGATAGGCACTATCATATCAACAAAGTATTTTAAACAATACAATTTGATTGGAAAAGAAACTATCTCAAAAGTGAATTTAACGATTGTAATAGTAACTTGTTGCAATTGTATTCATTCTACAAAGTCACTTAAGTGGCTTCCCTTGTCCTGATATTAGTACTTTTGTCTTGTTGCGACTAGAAGTACTCTTTTTTGTTATGAGGCCTAATTGTACAAATGGGTATAGCAAATGACAAATGACATGAAATAGTTGAAGCCAAGGAGTAGGTTACTATTGCATTGGTTTCATTTGCAATTAAGAGATAATAAACAATTTATCTCTTTTTCTATTGGTTGGAGTAGGCCTATTATTCAATTTTGTTAAAGTAAATTACAAAAATAGGAGGACATTATATATTTTGCAAATATTTAATCACCAGATGCAAATTGTGCCAGCTTTGGCAGTGGGGTGGTAGGTACTGAAGTAGTTAATGCATGTTTAATGCATTAAATGGTATGACTGGAAAATTAGAAACAATAGTATATTAAATGCAATTTGTGCAAGATAATATGTTATTCATAAACATGAAACACAAAAGCACATGATAAAATTTGCAAAAAAAATATACCAATGCGATAAATTTTTGCAAACATCTAGATATTAAATACAAATTTTGCGAGCTTTGTTGATAGGCTCGTGGCTACTCAGAAAATGAATAAATAGTCAATGCATTGAATGCATCCATAGTCGACAAGACCTTGCTCAAAGCATTCAATTTCTTTTGTGATAATTCTCGTTTGTTGCAATAGTCACCTACTCCTTGGCTTCAATTGTTCCCATTTATGGGTTACATAGCATATTTCATCGACTGTAGCCATTTGTCCCCTTAGCCCTTGTAACAGCAAGCAATACTTCTAGTTAACAAGTATCATAAACAGACAGACAGATCGCTCACCAGTACTGCATTGTTCCTAGAATTAAGGACATGGAGAGCTAAAAACACACAAGCTTTTCAACAAACAATAAACAAACAGGAATTAGCACAAATAAAACCCAACACTTTCCTGAGATTTCATGAATTAAATATGCATTCACTACTTGCATACCCACCAACTCTCCAACACATCTCACACAATTTTCATTTAATGGATTAAACATGCATTCACTACATCAAGATTAAATATTTTCTAGAATATATAATGTCCCCCTATTTTCCTAATTTACTTAAACGAAAATGAATAATAGACCTACTCCAACAAATAGAAAAAGAGATAAAACATCACTTTCAAACACCCAAAATATGTCCTTAAATGCCAACTATAGAAAAAACATAAAAATATTTTAAACAATACAATTTGATTGGCCAAACAACTATTTCAAAAGCGAATTCAACGATTGCAATAGTAACTTGCTTTTGGACAAAAAATAGTTTCATGTTTATGAATTACATGGCACGCCATTCACTATGCTCATTTTTCTATTCGGTATGTCAGATTCTTGAACCAGGCTTCTCCGTTATTGTTCACAACTCTTCCAAGGCATAATTTTTAGGCACATTGGAAGACTTAAAATTCATTGGAAACAAAGGGGAAGAATGATACAAGAATCTAACCTTCTAGTTCCTTTTTCAACAATCAAGTATATTTGCAGTCATATAGATGTTTTCCTCTTTCTCCAATTGCAAGCAATGGTTCATGTTACACAGAAAAATTAGACAAATGAGCACAGTCCATGACATATAATATTTTATTCATAAACATGAACCACAGAAACACATGATAAAATTTGCAAAAAAATAGACCAACATGATAATTTTTTGCAAACATTTAGACATTAAATACAAATTTTGTGAGTTTTGCTAATAGGCTAGTGGCCACTCAAGCAATGAACACATAGTTAATGCATTCAATGCCTCCACAGTCAACAAGACCTTGCTCAAAGCATTTAGTTTTTCTTGTGATAATTCACCTTTATTGCATTAGTCACCTACTCCTTCGCTTCAATTGTTCCTTGTTTATGGGTTATATAGCATATGCCATCTACTGTACCCACTTTCCATGTTAGCCCTTGTAACAACAAGCAATTCTTCTAATTATCAAGTATCATAAATAGACAGACGAGCCACTCACCAGTAGTGCATTGTTCTTATGGCTCCTTCTGTGTTCAAGCCCTGCACAGAATAACGAACATGGAAGACTAGAACCCAAAGCTAAAAACACACAAGATTTTCAAAAAATAATAAACAAACGAGAATAAGCACAAATAAAACCCAACACTCGCCTGAGATTTCATGAATTAATTATGCATTCACTACCTGTGTACCCACCAACCCTCCAACACATCTCATGTAATTTGCTTTGTGAGCTTTGTTCATAAACTAGTGGCCACTCAAGCAATAAACACATAGTTAATGCATTTAATGCCTCCATACTTGACAAGACCTTGCTCAAACCATTCAATTTTTCCTGTAACAATGAGCAATACTTCTAGTTTTCAAGTATCATAAATAGAAAAACAAGCCACTCACTAGTAGTGCACTATTCCTACAGCTCCTCCCACATTCAAGCGTTGCACAAAATATCAAACATCGAAGAGGGCAACCCAAAGCTAAAAATACCATATATTTTTAACAAAAAATTAAAAAATGAGAATAAGCACAAATAAAAGCAATCACTCGCCTAAGATTTCATGAATTGACTATGCATTCACTACTTGTGTACCCACCAGCTGTCCAACACATCTCACAAAGTTTTCATTTAATGCATTAAATATGCATTCCCTACTTCAGTACCCGCCGCCAAAGCTCGCACAATTTGCATCCACTGATTAAATATATGCCACAATATATAATTTCCCCCTATTTTCCTAATTTACTTAAATGAAAATGAATAATAGACCTACTCCAACCAATAGAAAAATACATAAATCATAATTTTCAAACACAAAAAATATGTCCTTAAATCCCAACTATAGGAAATGGAATGAAATAAACTTAGACAAATCTATATTTTTTCCTTAAAGAAATTAGGTATTATCTCTTTTTGAAAAATTTGCATGCAAATTTAAAACATAAAGTAATGCAAATGAAAAAAAAAAGTTGTCCTAAAATTGGCATAAGACACTCCAAATGGAAATAAAATGTTCCCATCCAATTGACAAATCAATATTTATCTAGCTTTTACATGATAAGTGAGATTTTGGAAGCTTTCATGTGATATTTTGGTGACATTTACCATTAAAGGACAACTGATTTACCATTAAATGACAATTGATTTACCATTAAATGACAGTTGAAACGTGTTTTCCAATGATTCAAGTACAATCATAGTTAAACTGTTATGTAACAAAATGTGGTGACAGGTCACAATAAGAGGTTTTCCCCAACCATCTGAAAAATCCATGCCATCAAAAAATGGCTTTCCCTATAATTACTTTTTCCCTATTGGTGGAGATGGAAGGAAGTATGAAACATAAAATATTCAAAAAAAAATCACAAAAATGTGAAAGAGAACAAGAAAATTGAGAAATTGCATAGAAGATTTCCTAAGCCTTGGAATAATACTGAGATCTCCCATTGTTCCTAAAAGTGTAGCAGCCCACAAAATAGACAACAAACAAAAATATCAATAGAACAATATTGATCATAGCCACCTTATGCCAGTCGTGCTTCATGCTCGCCAAAGCCCTGGCCTTGCACGAATTACAGTTATAACACAACTCATCCTATGCATTGCTCCAAGTAACACGGTCCCCATCAGAAGCATCACTTGCAGATGGTAGAACCCCATCCTAGTACATCGCATTCCTATAGATGTATCTGCAAGAACTCAATGGTTTGCAGCATCCCGACTGAACCAAACAAGAGAAGTTAGCAATGTAGTCATGTAGAAGTGTAACATCCCAACGATTACAAGATCAAGAATCTTGTTAGGACGTTTGTGCAGCATGCAAACATCTATGCATCTCGAAAGTATCCCCAACAAAAATTCCCTCAACAATCGACAATGATGGTGCCAAGGATGAAAATGAAGGTGAGGAAATGGGGGATTAGCATTATCATTTTTATTGGGCTAAGGTGAGGGTTATGTAATGTGAAATTGCATTAGTGGTGCAATCTTATGATATTACATTTTCCCCCCATTTAGCAAGCATATGTATCTAAACATGCATGAGCTAAGTAGAAAGTGGTTGAAGAGAATATACCCACAACAAAGAGGATATAGATCTTTAATCCGATATATGTGATGTAGAGAAGCTAATCCAAGATGTGAAGAGGACACAAGTCTTTCATCCTGCAAAGTTGGCTACAATCTCATTACAAAAATGTTAGTTGCAAACAAACATGTTAGGAAAAAAAGAAAAAAATAGACATGATAAAAATTTATAGACATGACATAATATGATCAGATAAAATATGGTGTTGATGGGTATGACTAGCATGGCTAGAGACCATATGCCAAGCAAATAGTCATATGGCTGCTACAAACTATATTGTAGGATAGTCACAGAAAAGACAAGACAGGTATAGTCAAGTTGCCCCCAAGCTATACAAAAAGACACAAGACATCAAGAAATATTTTTGCAATCCTTTTTTAAACTTTTTTGAAAAGTAAGCATATATGATAGCCCCCCTTTAGAATGATGTGTGTTACGTAAAGAAGCACATGGCATTCTAGGAAGAAGAGAGAGACAAGATATGTTGGGGCATAAGATACATTGTGATATGTATTCATGGAATGTTGTCACTGTGATCACCTGAAATTGCACCCTTGTTGAACCTGATGCTCAACACCTCAGTGTAACATTGGAAGACCTCTAAAGATGTGGGTTTCTTGTGAGTAGAGGTCAACCTCTGGAGAAGGTCAGCTTCCTTTGGGTATCACCTAGAATAATGATCTTTGAGAGGTAAAGGGAGAAAAAATGCATACAAAATGAAACTATACTGAAATATTCCTATGGTGATACACCGATTTGATAAGAAATCAGGAAATGAAAACAAGATGCAAACACACTGGGGAAACTAGACTGCAGTTGTTTTACTTACTCAACATAACCCCATTAGACTTATGCATCACTCTTGACAGGTTTGATCTACATACATATCTCAAGAAGGAAGGAACAAACTTCATAGCTTTGTGGTATGAATACAGATTTAGGAAAACGCTGTTAAAGAAATACATACATAAGCTAACATACAGAAATGAGAGTGGTAAGAGCATTAGTACTTGTTTTCAAGGTGAACTCTGTTTTGCATTCCAGATTTCAATTGAGTTACAAAAACATACATTTAGTCGAGAAAGGATTGATAGAAATCACTAACTCTTCAGAGTGTATAATCAGAACTATTTACAAAAAGGAAAAAATGCCTTAAATATCAAAGTGTGTCAGCCCCTTAGGGCTTACAAAAAATATCCGGGGCCAGAAAAAATACCCTTTAGATTTTTATTTGAATTTCAAGCTACACCCTGCGTGTCCATGTTGGTGTCAAAGATTTCCTTCAAGGGACTCCCTTCTTGAACATTCTGCAACCACTACAATTCACTTATGTTCCTCATGTTGATCTTCGAACCTCCCTATCGAGTGCCTCAAATGCTTCTGAGCTTAGAACAAATACATGTTGCTTTTCATTCCACTGATGTTCTTCAGACTACCATGACTCTCTTTCAGATCCCTCTGGTCGGTCAAGTGAACTCCACGAAGATTCTTCGGGTGGTCAAAAACTCCTTTGATCAGAATCACATCTTGGCAAGACACTGGAAGCGTCTCACCGATGCGATTATGTGTCTCTGCAACTATCGGCATATCATAGAATAGTGGGTGAGAGCTCATAACGAGCCACCAAAGTTATATCAAAGTTAGCTTTGTCATCGCCTAGAACATTGGCAAGACACTACCGAGTCGACAGGACCTCATGGCAAGCTCCTTTTCAATCGGCAAGACATCCGTGTGTTGGTGAGACGTTTTACTGAAGGCAAAATGTTACCTCGAGGCCCTTCATCTTCGGCAGGAGTTGATTTATGTCACCCCGACGCATGCCACTCCATCGAACTCTTCATTTCTTTCGGCAAGACTCTACTAGTCGGGAAGACTTCATAGCAAGGTCCCCCAGTCATACCGATATCTGCTTTTGTCGCTGAGACACCCTCCATTCGCTGAGACCTCTTGTAGACTTCCTTTTCCTTCAGTGAACTCTTCATTCGGCAAGACACCCGGCGAGACCCTTTGTTATCGGTGAGACATTGGCTTGTCGGCCAGACCTCCTGCCGGGCTCCTTAACTTTTGGCGATGAGCTACTTTCTCTTCGGTCGGGGAGACATCGTCGGTCGTTGAGACTTCATAGTGAAGGCACGTTGCTTTGGCGAGGGTCTTTCAGTCGGCATGACCTTCTTTATCGCCTAGACATCATGTAGAATTCCCTTCCCTTTGGCGAACTTCTTTCATTTCGGGAGGCTTCACTAGTCAGTGAGACCCTTGCCGATGATGCTTCCTATGTTTCCAAGACCTTCCAGTGTCGCTAAGACCTCTTAGCGAGCTCACCATCCTTCACTGAAAACAACATCTTTTTTCGAGGCCTCTTGCTTTTCAAATACTGTCAGCGTGACCCCTTGTTATCACCGAGACCATATGCCGAAGGCCCATCTTATGCCGATCCTTTTGCTTTGGTATGACTCACTCCTTCGGCCAGACTACCTATTTGTTGTCGGGACCCACGCCGAACTCCTCATTCTACTCAAGCTCCCTTTTGTTTCACTGATACTTTGGCCTGTCGGCAAGACTTCATACCGAGCGTCAGGCACTACACCAACGTCAAACGTCGGGGAGACTTCATGCATTTGGCAAGACCTTTTGGTGAAGCTCGCTTGCTTTTCTGATGCTACCTGACTTTGTTGGTGGGACCGCTGGCTTTCGGTGAGACCTTAATCGTTGTCAGGACTTCATGGCGAAGGCATCTCCTCTTGGTGATCTCTTTGTTGTCAGCGAGACATCGGAGTCGGGAAGACCTCTCTCCATCTTGAATGCTACACCGAAGGCTCCCTGTTGTCGGCGAGACACCACTGGTTTGCCGAGACCACTTTCTGAAATACATCTCATGTCAAAACCTTATTGTTGTCGGGAGGATGATCGATGTCTTGCCGATAGGGACCTGTAGGTGAATCCCACTCGTCGTGACATTCCTGGGGTCTTGGTGACTCTATCCTTAGAATATTTTCATGCTGAATCTGAACAAGGCAGGCTTCTTCACTGATTTCCCTATGACCTAGTATCAGATTCATGACTTTTTCCCTAGGCCGAATGCTCCATTTGGCCTTCTCGAACCTGTTAAACACAATTTTCCTTGCCTGATTGAGCATGAGGGTGAAAATTACGTAACATTTATGGTGACCTTTACTGGATGTTTGCCTACTAAACATGAAGACCAATAGTCTAGCTTATCCATTGGGCATGGAGTCATTAGAAGGCTCAAAAAAAAAAACAAAATATAAGTCTTGCACATGGCCTCAACTCCCTGAGATCCACGTGACATAACAGGTTTCCAAAAACAAAATAGGGGAAAACGAAAGAGAAAAAACTGTGCCATCACAGCACCCAGGAAATAGAAAATAATTAACCTGAGGCACAGAAGCACTTATTGAAAACATAAACCTAAACTAATATGTACAATAGAGGAAATCCATCACACTTGAAAACAGGGTTTAAGGTGTATCCCATTGACTAGGATAGGAAGTACTTCCCCATCTGTTGTAGCCAGTTGATAAGCGTTGTGCTCCTTACAATCTCTGATAAGGAATGGGCCTGTCCACATATTATCAAACTTGGTGTGATGGCCTAGCCTGCTTTTCAGAATGTCTCATTTGAGCACGAGGTCTCCTACCTTGAAAACTTTTTCTGTAGCCTTCTTGTCAAATGTTCTTTTCATTTGGAGCTGATGATACTCCAAAGCTTTCATTGCTCTATCCCTTGACTCTTCGAGCTCCATGAGCTCTGCATACCTCATAGACATGGGGTCCTGCCCCTCAAACATCTCCAACTGGTGAACAATGTCTAGAGCTGGAAGCTCCATAGATAGAGGTAATCTAGCCTCTTTGCCATAAACTAACATATATGGTGAATTACCAATAGACTTCTTAGGAGTCACTTTGTCTGCCCAAAGTGCATACTTTAATTTAGTATGGCAGGTCCTTTGATTATCCTCCATTGTTCTTTTGATAATCCTGATGAGATTCTTATTTATGCTTTCAGCTAAACCATAACACTGAGGGTAATAATTTGAGGATGTATTCAAATGAATGTTATGTTTAACATCCCAATCAGTTAATCTTAATCTCACAAATGCAAGAGAATTATCAGATATGATAGAGTCGGGAACTCCAAATATGGTGATTATATCTTCATAGAATCTCAAAATTGAAGACTCCTTTGCTTCTTTCAAAGCTATTGCTTCTGTCCACCGTGTGAAATAGTCTATAGCTATGAGCACCCACTTGTGACTAGCACTAGAAGGTGGATTTATTGGTCCAATGAAATCAATGCTCCATCTCATGAAGGGCTACTCCACTTGAATTGGATGCAAGGGCATAGCAGGTAGCTTTTCCTTTCCTGAAAATAGAGCACATTTGATACACTTTCTTGACCAGGCATATGCATCTTTGAACAAGCTGGGCCAGTAGTAACCAGCTCTCATTATTTTCCAAGTAGTAGTTCTTGGGGCAAAGTGACCTCCCATAGCTCCATCATGAAACTCATGAAGCACCTTCTCAATTTGATGACTGTGAATGCATCTTAATAGGACGCCATTTAGATCCCTTTTCAAAAGAACATTATTTATTAGCACATATGGTATGGACTGCAGTCTAAAGTATCTTCTTTTGGCTCTATTCAGACCATATGGACACTCACCAGTCTGTAAAAAATGGGTCACATCTTGAACCCAATTAGTTATCCCCATAGGCACATCATCTTGAGCATTCTAAAACTCATTTGTATTAGTAAACACAACACCCTTTACTAATTCAGTTTTACTGTTTGACCCTGTAGCAAGTTGTTCACAGAGACCCTTACCTCTAACCAATTTGGTGATCTTGATATCTACATCATACTCCATGACCTTAGTGATCCACCCTTCTCTTTTTTCATTTATATATTTGTTCAACAGAAATTCCTTCACACTTGAGTGTGCTACCAGAATATGAATCTTATTATTCGAAACTAGAGGCTTAAACTTCTTCAGACTTCTTATCACAGCGAGAACATGCTTCTCAACAAATGTATACTTCTCTTCATAATCAGCAAGTACTTGACTGGAGAAAGCGATGGGCTGCTCTAGATTATCTCTATTCTTCTGAACCAACATAGCAGAGATTGAACTACTACTACCAAAAGCATATAAAAAGAAGTCTTTAGAGAAATCTGGATTTACCAATGTTGGAATAGATGCTAATGCCTCCTTGATTTCTCCAAAACTATGCCTTGCCTCCTTTGTCCAATAAAAAACTGCGTTCTTTTTAAGCATGGCGGTCAAAGGCTGTAGAAAATTTGCAACATCAGGGATAAACCTTCTCAGAAAGTTAATTCAAACCCAAAAAGATTTGCAGACCCTTCTTGTGATTTGGTAATGGTAGCTCCAGTATAGTTCTGACTCTTTCAGAATCAATGGCAACTCCATCTTTTGATACTATATGGCCTAAAAGCTTACCTTCATGAACTGCAAAAATACTTTTTGTAGGATTGAGGGATATCCCATATTCTCTACACTTTTCAAAAACTTGCTTGAGGTGTGACAAATGTTCATCAGCTCTCTTGGAATAAACTGTAATGTCATCTAGATAAATCAGCATAATCTTGTTGATCAAACTTTGGAACGCCATGTCCATGGCCCTCTGAAACATGGCACCAGCATTAGATAAACCAAAAGGCATCCTTTTGTATGCCATGGTGCCCCACTTAGTTGTAAAAGCAATTTTGAACTGATCTTCCTCTTTAACTAGCACTTGATTATAGCTCGAAAAACCATCTAACAAGGAAA
This sequence comes from Sequoia sempervirens, assembly GCA_007258455.2. Taxonomy (NCBI): domain Eukaryota; kingdom Viridiplantae; phylum Streptophyta; class Pinopsida; order Cupressales; family Cupressaceae; genus Sequoia; species Sequoia sempervirens. The sequence goes on along the minus strand of VDFB02271358.1, from coordinate 243,517,537 downwards.
ATCTCTCAGAACCAGCAACTACTTGCAAGATTTGTTCCATGGAGGGCAGTGGATAGTGGTCTTTTAAAGATGCTCGGTTAAGATCCCTGAAGTCTACATAGAGTCTTATCTCACCATTTTTCTTCCTAACTAGTACAAGGTTAGAAACCCATGAAGTATGCTTAATAGGAAAGACAATAGCCCCCTCAACTAATTTGGTCAGCTCTGTAATCATTAAGGGCTCAAGCTTGGGATTCAAGGGCCTTTGTTTCTACCTTACTGGCTTAGCATTAGGTTCTAACTCAATTGTGTGCTGAACAATATGGGGATCAAACCCTTTCAAATCTAAATATTCCTAGGCAAAGACATCATGAAATTATTGGCATAAAGCAACAAAAGCTTGTTTATCTTCATGTGAACAAATTTTGCCTATCTTAAGGAGCCTACCTTTGAAAATCTCTAGTTCTTCATAATGCTCTTCTTTGATTTGCAAGCCAGCTTTACCCTTTTTAAGCTGATCATCAGTACTAAAAATAGACTCTAAGGTAACAAGACCTTTGGGTAACTTATTTATCCTCAGCTGTATGACTTGATCATCATACTGTTGCTTAAGTTTTGCTCGATTCACCATGGAGAACTGATCTTCTTCGAGCAAGAAAGAAAGAATCTGCTCATCACTATCAAAGACTTGCCAATGAATGTTGTTATCAGGAACTGACGGTCTGACCACAACCTTCACATACTGATGCACTTTCTCTTTTCTAATGTCATCTGGAATATCAAATTGTGCCCCAATGGCTGCAAGCCTATTAGCATGCTTGTTCTGATTTCTTGGAATAGATATTAAGTTAAAGGCATAAAAATCCTCAAGCATGTTCCACACTCTATTTCTATAAGATTTTAGTGCATCATTTTTAGCAACATTCAAGCCTCTTACTTGATTAACAATTAGCTCGCTGTCCCTATACACTTTTAGGTGGGCTATTCCTCTCTTCCTTATCCACTCAAGGCCTTGAACAAAGCCCTCATATTCAGCAGTGTTATTGGAGCATGCGAATGCAAAACGGAAAGCAGCATAATACTTATCCCCTTGTGGAGATACAAGCATTGCACCTCCCCCAGCTCCATTTTTTCTTCTTGACCCATCAAAATACATCTCCCATAATTCATTCTATTGCTCAAACTGACTTTCTGCGCTTCTTTCAAGGTTTGGAATTTCTGTCCCTACCTCGAGCAATACATAATTGCCCAGACCAACATCCTGAATAAGCTCATTTGTATTATCAACCACATTCTCAGGTACCCATTCATTCAGGAGTATCTCAGGTATACTCACAGCTTATAACTGTTGTGTTGCAGCAAGTTCAGTATCCTCTAAAACAATAGAGTTAACATTTATAGCAGATGGCACATAAGGTTCGATGTTATCCTTAGCAAGGGACTCAGAAGTTATAGTTACCTTAGTACCATACCTGGTCCTAAAAAGCATATGGGACCAATCTGACGATAAGTATCCTCCAATTTTAGCCGTGAAGTCTTTAGACATGCATAGAGCAAAAAATGGAGGCAAATCTATGACCAACACATCTTGTGGGATTGAAAAATTGGGACAGGCATGTAGTGTGAGATTCATATTTTTAATAACACCTATAGTGTTTACTATTGTCCCATCCAATTGAAGTACTCCCTTTTCTAATGGCTGATATTGTAAACCTAGCTGGTCTGCAATATTTTTTGGCATTACCGAGCTACTAGCCCCACTATCAACCATGCAATTATGTACCAATTTATTCCCCACTATTAAGGAAACATAGAAAGGAGGGGGCTTGACACCATTACTTTGCTTTATGGTACTATCCAAAGGTGCATTGGTTAAAACTGACTTTGTTTGGCCTAAAGAGACTTCATTTGGAGGATTCAAACTAACTAGATTTGATAAGGTTGACTGTAACAAATTGATTTGACCAAGGATTGCTAAAGAATCCCACATCAAAATTGAAACATTCATATTTTTCATACTTTCAACAATGTTGAAAGGTGCAGATATATCTACCTTTGGCTACGTCTTTACAACAGCATGGTCAAGTTGCACTTGACTTGCGGGTGAAGCATGTAAAGGCTGCTCCTTACTAGTGTCATAACCTTGTTGCAAAGTGTGTGGTACTTGCTGATTTGATGGACCAGCAACTCTCTTATTCTTATTCATTGCTTGTTCAATCTCGAAAGCCCTCTTCTTGGCTCTAGTATTAGCAGCAACAGATGTGTCATCCTAGTTCACTCCACAAAATTCTTCTCTCTACCAATTCAGGAGAGTTGAATCATCTCCAGGCTGATCCTGCTGTTGTGGATACCCCTCAAGCAAATCTTGTGCACCTACAACATTTTGCACCATAAGAGCTTGATTGATGACGCCATTAGAGCATGTGGCTTGATTATGTGGCTGATTACATGGACAATGCCATTCATAATCACCAGCCAGATTGTTTTGAACAGAAACAAGCTCTTTGACAACACTAACTAGAGTTGGATTGTAGGACTGAAAAGGCTTTGTATTCACATTCTATCTTGGGCCCTGGTAATTGCCTTGATACTGTTGTCTATTACCTTGATATGCTTGTTGCTGGCCTGGATTCTGCTGCTAATAAGGCCTACTTTATGATTGTTGCTTCTCTAAGCTTACAAGCTTGTTACTAAAAGACTGCAATAGACTTTTGATTTCCTGTAACTCATTTGGAGAACTGGAAGCAACATTTTCTTGTGTTACAGTAACTGGAACAACAGCTGGCAGCATTGGTATAGCTGGTAGAGGTGTGAAAGGAGGGATTTACAAAGGAATGTTTGCATGAATTTCTAGAAATATAGGCATTGGAGGCATAGGAGTGAGTTTACCAACTTGTATTAAGTTGTTCTCAACTCTGATTGCTATTTCGAAAGCATCTGGCAAAGACACTCCTCCCATTGACTGTATCATGATAGCTATATCGCTATTCAGAGCCCTCAAAAAGTATAAAAAATGCATATTTTGGAGGTGGCCTCACTGTTGCAGGGATTCTATCCCAAGTTCTTTGAAATCTGAAGTTGAAGTCATTCATCTACTCTTGTGGAGCCCTCTTAATTGTAGTCAATTGTTCCAATAGAGACAAGTTGTCAGACCTGTCTTGAAATTGTTTATGCAACTTATCTCCAAATTTGTCCCATGTTGCAATTGAATTAACTGGTAGGCTCCTATACCATTGCACGACTCTTCCTTTCAGTGAAGTAGCTAATAATCTCACTACAACATCCTCTTGGGTTATGTGATGGACTCCACATAACGAAGCCACATCTCTCATGTGTTCAATCGAGGTAGTTTGATCTTCTCCCATGAAAGTTGGCAGACTCTTCAAGGCTGCCATTGGAATGTCATTATGTTGTGCCAAATTCAATGGGATCCCTCCATTAAAAGCAACAAAGGGTTGATTCCTTGGAATGGCCATTGGAGGTGGCTGAGGAGGATTTGCTAGTACTATGAATGAAACTAAAGATAGAACAGCAATGTATGATCCCACAGATGGAGGAGTGGATTTAGTTCTGCTAGAATAGATAATTGTTGTTTCTCGCCTTCCTATTGCTCTGCATTTTCTTCTTGGTGGTGATAGCTGCAAATATTCAAAAGGACCTAAGTTTCTCCTTGTTTGAAGCCTTCTCATGAACTGCAGAAGGCGCTGATTATGAAATTCTTTCTCTCTACGGAGTCGCCAAGTATGCCAAATAACTTATATAAAGTCTGGGACTGGCTGGTTGCATACAAAACTAGTAGTTCAATCTTAATTTTTGTCCCACCAGGCATGCCAGAACTGTTATCACCTGAAATTGCACCCTTGTTGAACCTGATGCTCAACACCTCAGTGTAACATTGGAAGACCTCTAAAGATGTGGGTTTCTTGTGAGCAGGGGTCAACCTCCAGAGAAGGTCGGCTTCCTTTGGGTATCACCTAGACTAATGATCTTTGAGAGGTAAAGGGAGAAAAAATGCATACAAAATGAAACTATACTGAACTATTCCTATGACGATACACTGATTTGATAAGAAATCAAGAAATGAAAACAAGATGCAAAGACACTGGGGAAACTAGACTGCAACTGTTTTACTTACTCAACATAACCCCATTAGACTTATGCATCACTCTTGACAGGTTTGATCTACATACATATCTCAAGAAGGAAGGAACAAACTTCACAGCTTTGTGGTATGAATACAGATTTAGAAAAACATTGTTAAAGAAATACATACATAAGCTAACATACAGAAATGAGAGTGGTAAGAGCATTAGTACTTGTTTTCAAGGTGAACTCTGTTTTGCATTCCAGATTTCAATTGAGTTACAAAAACATACATTTAGTCGAGAAAGGTTGATAGAAATCACTAACTCTTCAGAGTGTATAATCAGAACTATTTACACAAAGGCAAAAAATGCCTTAAATATCAAAGTGTCTCGGTCTCTTAGGGCTTACAAAAAATATCTGGGGCCAGAAAAACTGCCCTTTAGATTTTTATTTGAATTTCAAGTTGCACCCTGCGTGTCCATGTCGATGTCAAAGATTTCCTTCAAGGGACTCCCTTCTTGAACATTCTGCAACCACCGCAATTCACTTTTGTTCCTCGTGTCGATCTTCGAACCTCCCTGTCGAGCACCTCAAATGCTTCTGAGCTTAGAATAGATACACATTGCTTTTCATTCCATTGATGTTCTTCAGACTGCCATGACTCTCTTTCAAATCCCTCTGGTTGGTCGAGTGAACTCCACGCAGATTCTTCGGGTGGTCAAAAACTCCTTTGATCAAAATCACATCTTGGCGAGACACTGGAAGTGTCTCACCGATGCGATTATGTGTCTCTGCAGCTATCTGCATATCATAGAACAATGGGTGAGAGCTCATAACGAGCCACCAAAGTTATATCGAAGTTAGCTTTGTCATCACCCAGAACATCAACAAGACACTACCGAGTCGGCAGGACCTCATGGTGAGCTCCTTTTCAGTCGATAAGACATCCGTGTGTCAGTGAGACGTTTTACTAAAGGAAAAATGTTACCCCGAGGCCCTTCATCTTCAGCAGGAGTTGATGTATGTCACCCCGACGCACACCACTCCACCGAGCTCTTCATTTCTTTTGGCAAGACTTTGCTAGTTGGGAAGACTTCATAGCGAGGTCCCCTAGTCATACTGATATCTAATTTTGTCGCTGAGACACCCTCCATTCGCCGAGACCTCTTGTAGACTTCCTTTTCCTTCAGCAAACTCTTCATTTGGCAAGACACCCGGTGAGACCCTTCTTTATCGGCGAGACATTGGCTTGTCGGCCAGACCTCCCACCGGGTTCCTTAACTTTTGGCGATGAGCTACTTTCTCTTTGGTCGGGGAGACATCGTTGGTCGCTGAGACTTCATAGCGAAGGCGCATTGCTTTGGCGAGGGTCTTTTAGTCGGCATGACCTTCTTTATCGCCCAAACGTCATGTAGAATTCCCTTCCCTTTGGTGAACTTCTTTCGTTTCGGGAGGCTTCACTGGTCGGTGAGCCCCTTGCCAATGACGCTTCCTATGTCGCCAAGACCTTCCAGTGTCGTCGAGACCTCTTAGCGAGCTCACCATCCTTCACCGAAAACATCTTCTATTGAGGCCTCTTGCTTTTCAAATACTGTTGGCGTGTTATTGTTATCGCCGAGACCATATGCCAAAGGCCCATCTGCCGATCCTTTTGCTCCGGTATGACTCACTCCTTTGGCTAGACTACCTGTTTTTCACCGGGACCCACGCCGATTTCCTCACTCCTTTAGCCAGACTACTTATTTTTCGCCGGGACCCACGCCGATTTCCTCATTCTTCCCAAGCTCCTTTTGTTTCGCTGAGACTTTGGCCTCTCGACCAAACTTCATACTGAGCGTCAAGCGCTACACCAACATCAAACGTCGGGGAGACTTCATGCGTTCAGCAAGACCTTTTGGCGAAGCTCGCTTGCTTTGCCGATGCTACCTGACTTCGTTGGCGGGACCACTGGCTTTCGGTGAGACCTTAATTGTCATCAGGACTTCATGGCGAAGGCATCTCCTCTTGGCGATCTCTTTGTTGTCAGTGAGACATTAGAGTCGGGAGACCTCTCTCCATCTTGAATGCTACACTTAAGGCTCCCTATTGTCGGTGAGACACCACCGGTTCGAGACCACTTGTCGAAATACATCTCACACCGAAACCTTATTATTGTTGGGACTATGATCGATGTCTTACCGATAGCCTGTAGGTGAATCCCACTCACTGTGACATTCCTGGGGTCTTGTCGACTCTATCCTTAGAATATTTTCATGTTGAACCTGAACAAGGCAGGCTTCTTCACTGAGTTCCCTGTGACCTAGCATCAGATTCATGACTTTTTCCCTAGGCCGAATGCTCCATTGACCTTCTCAAACCTGTTAAACACAATTTTCCTTGCCTGATTGGGCCTGAAGGTGAAAATTAGGTAGCATTCACATGAGTGAGAACACATAGAAACCAAAACATCATGAAAGAGAAAAGGAAAGAAAATAAAATCAAAGATCACAGGGGGATCCGATTATTCAGGGTTAGAATTGCTCATAGACATAGATATATAAATATAATATAATATGTATGAATTGTCACCACCTCCCTAAATAGATTGGAATGGGAGGAAGAGAACATGAAAATAAATAAAAATAAAAATTAGGTCAACATGGAAGAGGCCTAAATTCCCAAATGCTTTGCATTATTCCTAACATGAAAGGTAAAGATTACGACATATAGAAGAATAATGATACAAATAGAAGAAGTGTATGAAAAATTTTCTCTCTTGTATCCAAGCACCTAAAAGGGTAGCAAGGGTCCTCCAAGCGAGTGCACAAACATAATTATACAAGCACAAGAGAACACAAACAAACACAAAAACTAATCTAAAGATGAAGAAGGCATCGCTCTAGTCTGACACCTCTAACAAGTCATCCTTCTCCTAGTCTAGATCATCATAAGGAGAGGGAAGACGAACCTATAGGGGGGATAGCTAGGGTGGTACCAGCTATCTCACTTACGAAAGAGCTAAGGAAGAAGGCCCCTCAAGGTCTTCCTCACCAAGCTTATGCAAGACTAGAGTCATTGATCTAGCAAAGATTGAGGACAATGTCAAAATGTCCTTCAACAAATCAAACATGCACTTCTCAGGAGTGACATGTTGTGATTGGACTGGAAGAGGACAAGAAACCTGAGAGTCATTTTTATCCTTGGGGAGGGGTAGTGACAAACTTCAGGGAGGTAGGCATTGTCTCAGTCACAAGGATAGTGCAAGTAAGGTGGAACAAGACTCAAAAGATGAAAAAAATTCTTGACCATCACTGGAAACGAGGTTGCTCTCCAACTTATGCTTCAACAGAGGATATGGAATCCTCACAACTAAAGTAGAAGAGGGAGAAGGAGATGAAGCCACAAAGGAAACCAGTGTGGTACTAAAGGGCATGTCAACAGGCTGCAAAAAAGGAGGAAGATCAGGAAGAGAGGTGATAAGAGGTGGCTTTGGAGAGGGAGCAATGAACACTTGCACCCTTTTGGGGTGAGGTTCATCAGGATCTGTGGACGAATTTGAAAGAAGAACAGAGGCAATGGGAACCAAAGCAGAAAGAGAAGCAAAGACAAGAGCAACAAAAATGGAAGCAACAAAAGTAGAAATAGAAGGCTCAGGTCCTCGATCTTTTGTGAGATAGGATGCTCCTTGGCCAAGGCCTTCCAATGGTTCTTATTCTCTCACACAAGCCTATTACGATGGCTATGGTAATTAGAAGGTGCAACTTGAGAAAAGGTTGAGGGATCCTATTCTACTAGAGGAGCAATCTCCATCGTCATTGTTGGTAGAAGGGTGGAATCTTGAGGAGGAGGAACATCGACAGAAAGAGAGAAAATCATCTCAATAGCAAGCCCCTTTCCTTTTTCTACCTTGGGGACAAGTGGAGGAATAGGGGGAGGCCTCAAAGGATGAGATGCATGAACAATTCCATAGGAATTCTTCCCCTAACCATAACAGGTGGGTGGGGATATTGTGGGTAGAATTGGAAGCTAAAAAACTTGAGGCTTTGACTTCCACAATGTAGGTTCCTTTCCTTTTCCTATGCAAGGTACAATAGAAGGAATGAAGGAAACTACCAAAGGTTGGGAAGTAGAAGAAGAAGATGCAAGAGAAGAAGGAATAGAAGGAGAAGGCCTAAATGCAAGAGCTTTATTTTTCTTACCCTTTGGAGGGGTAGAGGATGAAGAGTGTAGTTGTACATGTAAAGAGACCTTCAAATAAATAGCCTGAGCAAATGGAGGAAAACCACTTTTAGGCATCGAGCCCCTAGTATTATACCTAAAATAGGATTTGTATAAGAGGTCTCCTTTGGGTGGCAGTAGTCCAACTAGGGAGAGCCAAAAGTGATCTAAGGAGAAGCCCCCATGCGACACTAGTGGTCTATATCCAGTATCCTCGATAGTGTGCACTATACCCTCATGGGGAAACTTCAAGCATTTGGGGATAATCGAGGAAACTACGTTCATAGAGACTAGCCATGGGATGCCTAGTCTAACTCTAAAGAGGTCAGACTCAGGTATCACTACAAATGCGACTTCCAAGGTTTCATGTCCAACTAGGACTGACAGAGAAATGGAACCAATCAGTGTGACATAAAGTCCATCGTGCGTGTGAAGCGTAGTATTCAATTCCTCATATTTCTCCTTAAGCAAATTATTTAGAAAGAGTCCCTTTTGTGATGATATTCACTCGGCTCGTGGGGTCAACCATAACACGTGTTACAATGTTGTCACTGAAAAGAGAGAGGATATATAGGGGAGAGGGCTCTTTGTTCAAAGAAAAATCATGTGAGGTGAATGTAATATCAGGTGTTGCATTCACATGATCTAGAGGAGGAACTCAAGTAAATGAAACTACGTTCACATACTCAGATGGAGCTAGATCGGAAGAAGCAAAGGTGACAAGGATGGAAAAATGAAATGAAAAGGGATCTGTTTAAATTTGTAGTTTGTTGTTAGGCTTCACTACAGATTTAATGGAGTTCTTTTTATCATCAAGTTGGATGGTACCATTATCGATGTGGTCTTGTAACACGTGATGAAGACACATGCATCTCTTGGTATCATGACTTGAGACTCGATGATATTGGCAGAACTTTTGTGCATCATACTGGATTGGGGAGAAGGCTTAGAAAGTAGTCTGATCTTTGGGAGGGATATTACACCATCTTTTAATAGCTTTTGTAGGAAATTAGTATAAGATTCAAGTAATTTTGTAAATATTTTTTTTTGGCTTGTAAAACTTTTTTCAGTGGGAACAGATACCATGTTTTCCATTGCTTTGTTTTTCCTAGACTCACCAGATATAGATAGAACTAACCGACCATCTTAACGGGAGGATGAGGAAGAATCCTGGTATTGAGCAACTATTTGATGGTACTCACACAAAGCAACACACAAATAGGCGAAAGAGGGATATTTCATCAGAATAAATTTATCTTGCAGTGTCGGCTGCAAGTTCTCGATGAACACTCATTGCACATTGGAATCAGGTAGGGCATAGGAGATCTTAGAGAAAAGGGCTTGATAACAGGCTATGAAATCAATCACCTTCTCATGCGTACCCTACTTACATTGAATTAGATCGACAAACATAACCTTCAATCTGATATTAGCCTAGAATTGTTGGAGGAACTGATTCACAAGATAATCAAAGGAGAAGACAAAAATATTAGGAAAAGAGGAATACCACTCTAAGGCAGTGTCCTTAAGAGAACATGGGAATAGTTTTGATAGAAGAGCATCATGATGGAAGAAATCCATACATGGCATTAAAAGAGGAGATTTGAGTCTGCAAGTTTCCTTTGACATTGTGCTTCTCAAACTTAAGAATTTACATCCCTTAAGGGATGGGGATATTTGCGATATTAAAAGACAAGGGACTACAATGACAATAGGTTGGAACATTGGCTGGGAAGAAGAACTAGCCAAATTCATCAGTTGAGATTGCATCCACCCTATGTTCTGCAAAAGAGCATTAAGGACAGGATCTACATATGATGTATGAATTGTAGAAGCACTAGAACCAACACCAGAGGCAGCGACGCCCTGAGTCCTAGATGTAGAAACTTGAAAACCTAGAGGAACCTGATTTACTATAATCATATGGATCTCCTTAGGTGTAGTGGTATTAGTAGTTTTGATGGAAGGACCCATGTCAGCCATGTAGACAGACACTCCAAGTATTGGGATATTCTACTGGTGAGCAATGGTTCCAATTGAACATCTTGGGGATTGCCCAAGATGGTGGTGTAAGATGGGACATGGGTCTCCATAATATTTTATGTTCCACAAAACAACTCCAAGCCTCTTCGATCAGCCATTAATAATTATTTAGATTGCTAATGAGAGGAGCTAATTGAGCATAAGAATCTTCTTGCCCCAAGAACTTTGTGAGCTCTTCGAGTCTAACTTCCAAGGAGTGAATCTACTCTACAGGAACCCTGAGAGCAACTTCCTCAAATATGGAAGAGCAAGAATTTGAGGGAGAGGCTGGAGGGGTATGAGTTACAACTTCATTGCGAGGAAGGGAGAATCCAATCGGAAGTCCTATAGAGTACTCCTCAAAATTCAAACTTGAATGGGGAGGACTAAACCTTCTAAACCCCATATCAACATTTCAATAGCTTTTTACTACATTCCCAGAGGTAGTAGATTGGGTCGTGAAGCTCATGAAATCATCACAACATGCTCTCTAGTACATGTTTAGACAAGAGAAGAAAAAATTTGACACAAAGACAAGAGGAAAGAAAGTTCACGTCAGGTTCACCAAAATGTAGAGAAGATTTTGCTATTCTCGAGTCTCTAGGATAGGGAAGAGTCTACATGGAGTGAATTTCCCTCAACTACCTCAAGGAAACAAGATCAAGTGACCTAGACGAGTAAAAGGGAATTTTTTTATATGTTTTTATGTTTTATGACTATTTATGGAAAATGCACTTCACAAACCAAATGAGTAGGCCTAGAGGTCTTGGGGATAGACAAACTAGCTTTGGGCCAAAGGACGATAGTGTGGCCTAAGGACGATAGTGCGACACACTGACATCTTGTACAGACCAAAAACAGAGTCAATCACCAAAAAATCGTAGGGCCTACTGACTACTCAGGAGTCAAAGTTTGACAGTTTTGACTAATCTAACAGAATACGAGAAATAAGGGAAAAGCACAACAAGAAGAATACTAAGCAATACAATTAAACAAACTATCAAAATGAAATGATGAAGGGTGAAAGAAAGGAACACACTCACAAGTGGTCCAGTTGTGAAGCCTCCTGCAAAGATCCATACAAATAAACTACATGTACATGGAAACAATAAAAAGTGTTGAGGTTGTTTCGGGGCTTTCCTTAGTCAAACCCTTGTTGTGGTGTTTCCACCTCCATGGATAGCCAAAGAGATGACAAGATACAAAAATAGACAATAGATGATGTAGAATGACAAAATAAAGAAAGAGAACATGCAAGATATAAATATGCTACTTAATAAGAATGATAATGCAATAGAAGTAAAGTGTTACGCTCCCTTCAACAAGCTTGAGAAGTCGAGAGAGAGACACTTGAGGGAGCTTGAGACAAAGACGTAGAGCCACAAATGTGCAAGAAGCTTGATGTAGAAGTGACATAGAAGAGCAAGAGTGCAAGAGTGAGGTGTAGGATGAGAGTGAAGTAAGAATGAGAGATTGAGAGAATGTGAGATCAAATGAGGGAATGGATGAATGAGAGGGAAGAAGGCAAGCTTGAATGAAGAATTACATGTAAGAGGGTCATTTTTTAGTGTGTTTGTGACTGTAGGAGCATTACACTACACAAGCGGGAGGAAGTGTAACATCGCAATGACCACAAGATCAAGAATCTTGTTAAGATGTTTGCGTAACGCACAGACGTCTGCGCAACGCAGAAGCGTTCTTGATAAAAATTCCCTCAACGACCGATAATGACGAGATCAAGGACAAAAATTTAGGCAAGGAAAAGGAAAAGGGGGATTAGCATTATCATTTTTATTGGGCTAAGGTGAGGGTTATGTAATATGAAATTGCATTAGGGGTGCAATTTTACATGTTCATTACACCTATCTTTTAAAATTTGTCCACCTTATCCTACTATCCATATGGTTTACGCATCTACCTGTCCCACATTTCATACCATACCATATCTCCTACATGTTTAACTACTTTTCATGTTAAGGATGCTTCACATAGTTGGGCATACATATCAAAGGCTAGGTATAGGTCAAAGTGTTCCAACTCAACAACCAATCTTAATATTTAGTAAAATTGGCCTTGCTCTTAAACACCTAATCTTAGATATAAGGGATATGACAATTCAACAATTGTAAAATTTTCAAGCTAGAATACTTCAACCATGTGACCTTTTAGGTAACATATTACACAAGCAAAGTACATGTGTATCTAGATTACATCATTCATGTCTTTTCAAGGGTATCCACTAGATAAGGGAAAACAATAATTAAATCCCTAAAGAAAAGGTGCACATTATGATGCAGTGCATGCATGTACAAGGTGATCCCATTCATATGATAAAATGTCACAAGTGAGCCAAGAATTAAATAAAAGATAGAATCACAAATTGTATGAACATTTCAAAATTTGTGATAGAAGCAAGAATGACAACCAAGGAAAAAGGACCATAAGAGTCCATAATAATAGAATAACACTAAAAATCACCTCAAGGGTGGATATCCAAAATATTATGCATGAAAAACCCATAAACCTAATAGATGTAGGTAAATGGTATAAACACCTACTTCATTAAATTTTAAAAAATCAATCCCTAATCAAATATAAAACAAGTATAAATGTAAATCTTGAAGCTAAAGGATGGATAGATTAGTAAAAGATGTGATAAGTAATTAAGCACACTAAACCCTAGATTGAGGATGTATCAATAAGACACAAAAATGAAATGAAGGCTAGATTTGAAAATAATGTAAATATTAAAAAATAGATGATCTAGAAACCCTAGTATTTATGAGAAAGCCTAGGAAAGTATAAGTCACATAACAATGGATGGGTTAACCAAAAATTTAAAGCAATAATGATTGTTACCTTAAGTTTAATATAGAACAATTAATTAAAAATGCATATAATAAGAGAAAAATTAATATTTGGTTAAATCAATTATAATGATAAAATCATATAAAACAATACCGATTTAGAAAATTAAACACAAAGGGTTAGGGCACTTAGATCTAGGAACAATAATGAAGAACTATTGTGATGTGATGTAGATTTGAGTTGTTAGGTACAAAAAATTATATGCCTCTAATATGTGAATTGCTTTAAATTTTGTATAAGATTGTAGCTTGTTATAAGTTGATCCTTAGCTTTAGGTTTGTTCCACATGGTGTGGATATGCTAAATAACTTGTTGATTTGATCTAACTAAATGTGTGTCTACTAACTAACTCACCTTGAAGTTTACTCTTTGTTGATTGTTGAGAACTCACCGTATTTAAAAATACCTTTAAAAAGTCATTAAACCAAAAGATACAAGTTCTCCTAGATTAGCACCCTTGATTATATTAACTTTTTGGTTGCAAAAATGATCAAGACAACACTCTTTAATCATATGTGAATGTTCTAGAATGATTATATGTAGAAACAATTTCTTTTTAGTGTTCTAAAACAAAGTGCTCCTAAGATAATACTATTTCTAATGTGCAAAACTCAAGTTCAATTTCTATCATATTCATCCTTGACCATTGACCATGTACAAAGATATCAACCATAATTAAAACAGATAGCATAATTTATATCATGTTTTTATTTTATGAAGAAGTGTTAATTTAAATAAATAAATAAAATGAACACTAATTCCCCACATTATTGGAATCTCACTCTGTAATCCATAGAACATGAAGCCTCAATTAGTTTAAAACAAAAAAAAATACAATCACAGTTAAACTGTTATGTAACAGGTCACAATAAGAGGTTTTCTCCAACCATCTGAAAAATCCATGCCATCAGAAATTGGCTTTCCCTGTAATTACTTTTTCCCTAATTGGTGGAGATGGAAGGAAGTATGAAACATAAAATATTCGAATTTTTTTCATAAAAATGTGAAAGAGAACAAGCAAACTGAGAAATTTCACAGAAGATTTCCTAAGCCTTGGAATAATACTGAGATCTCCCATTGTTCCTGAAAGTGCAGCAGCCCACAGAATAGACAGCAATCAGAAATATCAACAGAACAATATTGATCGCAGCCACCTTACGCCAGTCGTGCTTCACGCTCGCCAAAACCCCAGCCTTGCACGAATTACAGTTGTAACATAGCTCATCCTGCACATTGCTCCAGGTAACACAGTCCCCATCAGAAGCGTCACTCGCAGGCAGTGGAACACCATCCCAGTATGTTGCGTTCCTGTAGATGTACCCGCAAGAGCTTGGCGGTTTGCAGCATCCCGACTGAACCAGAAAAGAGAAGTTAGCAATGTAGTCAGGCCCAGCCCCCTAGGGATTCGAACCCGCGACACAACAAACAAAAACCAGAAACAAAAATAAACAGTTTTCTGTACCGACCTGAACCGGAGACAAATTTCTTTGATAAAACTCAGTTGCAGGAAGGTTTAGAACATCACGGCTTAGAGCTTTACAGACCTTGGCGTCGCGTACACATATCTTTATTTTTCTCCAGTTGTCCGCATTTTGCAGCCTTTTCTGCAACCAGTGGGAGTAGTCCCCCAGTCGGTATTCCTTGTAGCCTTTCCCTGTGGCCACTTTTCCCACCCCTTTATCAGTGACCACAAAGGCGAAAACAATGAAGCAAAAGAGCAAGATTATGAGAAGGAACATGACGAACAAGTAAATCCATAGGAGCCACGAAACCCTAAAGCAGGCCCCTATGAAGCCCGCCAGTGAGACCACCATTATGAGAACTCCGATGAGTATGATGGGGGCTTGCAGAAACTTTTCGCAGTCGGTCCCATGCCTGTTCGCCAGCCATATGCCCGAGGCCAAAATGGGTATTGACAGCAAGAGGATCACGAAATTCAGGACTCCCACCAAGGTGTTGCTCGTCCGCCGCGGCATTTTCATTCTCAGAGAAGTAAGGAATCGGAGGCGCGCCGTTTATGAGCTCACATTCGCCGTCTGTGACTCGAACCCCGAATGTCCCTTGGTTTCATGAAACTGCTATCGACTTCTCGCGTGCTCCGCCGTATTCATCTTTATTGGGAAGATATATATTTAATTTTTCCACTGTGTGCAGAGGTTCGATATCCGTGCAGCTCTGATACCTTCTCTCACTGTGAAAGTTGTACCTAATCTTTCCCTAGTTTACAAAAACTTTGAAAACTACTACCAATTCTCAGTAGGTAAGTACGATTCGACCGTCGAGACTCTCGATAGTCGACATCATTATCATGGTCCCGTGTCTGTTTGTAGATGTAATTGTGTAGGATTTGTTTAATTTAATTTTTATACTAGCAAGCGCACCTTGGTGTGCAATGGGTATGCCAAAGAGACCTTTAGAAAATGATGTTGTACGTGTAACAGAGGCTCAATGGAGAAGTGATGACTTCAAATCAACTATGCATCCACTTACAGGGATTCAAAAATGATTGAAACAAAACTTTTGAATCAATAAGATAACTAGGCTCCATTACCAATTAGCACATGTTATGTTCACAATAGGGAGATCTAGAGGGGGAGAGAGAGAGAGAGAGAGAGAGAGAGAGAAAATGATGTTGTACGTGTAGCAGAGGCTCAATGGAGAAGTGATGACTTCAAATCAACTATGCATCCACTTACAGGGATTCAAAAATGATTGAAACAAAACTTTTGAATCAATAAGATAACTAGGCTCCATTACCAATTAGAAAATGAAGATGTTGTACGTGTAACAGAGGCTCAATGGAGAAGTGATGACTTCAAATCAACTATGCATCCACTTACAGGGATTCAAAAATGATTGAAACAAAACTTTTGAATCAATAAGATAACTAGGCTCCATTACCAATTAGAAAATGAAGATGTTGTACGTGTAACAGAGGCTCAATGGAGAAGTGATGACTTCAAATCAACTATGCATCCACTTACAGGGATTCAAAAATGATTGAAACAAAACTTTGGAATTGGACAAGACAACTAGGTCTGACACCACCAGCACATGTTATAAACTGGCCAACATTAAAGACCCAGAGTATATATATATATATATATATGGATAAAAGAGAGAGAGAGAGAGAGGGATGGGAGATGGAAGAGCAAATATATAGAAGAGAATGAGAGAGACGAAGATATAGATAGTGGATAAAGAGATATGAAGATATAGATAGATGGAGAGGATAACCAAATATAGAGATAGAGGGAGAGATGGAAGAAGAAATATGGAGAGATAGATATAGAGGCAAAGAGATATAGATATGGAATTTTGGGAAGAAGGAGAAGTAGATAGATGAGATATGGATGGATAGAGAGAGGGAGACATGTCTAGAGATAGAAGGGGAGATAGGAAGACAGAGGTAGATATGAATATAGAGCAAGAGAGGAAGAGAGATACAAATAGATAGAGGTAGAGAGAGATAGGGGGATAGAGAGGGAGAGATAGAGAGGAATAAATAGAGAGAAATAAAGGAAGATGGAGAGGTAGAGATAAAGAGACATATAGATGGTGAGATATAGTGATAGAGAGATAGGGAGATAGAGAGGGAGAGATAGAGAGGAATAGATAGACATAAAGGAAGATGGAGAGGTAGAGATAAAGAGAGATATAGATGGTGAGATATAGAGATAGAGAGATAAAGAGGAATAGATAAAGAGACATAAAGGAAGATGGACAAGTAGAGGTAAAGAGAGATATAGATGGTGAGATGTTGATGCAAGAGCATCCAACGGTGTAGGGAAATTTTGCATCATCCAAAAAAAATGTTTTATTTATTTTCTTTAGTTGTTTTGAGTTTCATGATGGCACTTAAGGGGTATAAGACTGTTAGGTGTCAAAAATAGCAAAAATCGGGCACTTACTATTTTTAGTAAGTCAACCAAAACAAACTCGTATGGACGTGAAAATTTACCCCAAGGAGTAGAGCTGAGAAACATTTCCGATCGTAAAAGAATCACCTCAATACCCTATACGGTTTAGGAGAAATTAAAGTTTTCATCTTGAGAAATTTCTCCAATGCAGCTTCAAATTCAAATATAAAACTTTAGAGGCCCCAAAACAACTCAAAAAGTGGCCAAACCGACCGACCTACGGTGGATTCACACATTGTAGAGCTCGTCGAGATCTTTTCAACGATATGCAATAACATCAAATTGAACACCTGGATCAAAAGTTCTAGCCCCGCGAAGTTGGTCCTCTAAGAAGTGAATTTCATAAAAAAAAATTTCCAGGCCAGAAATCAATCAGCGGGATTTTTGGTGCCAAAACAAAATGGGAAAATTTGAACTTTCTGGAACATTCTAGGGCGGTTATCGGGGAAAATAAAAAGGGTTAAGTGAGGGTTGTAGAAGGTGGCCTTGATAGTGCAAATTGTGGCTTTGAATAGTAGATTTTCTTTTCAGAGTTGATTTTGTTGTAATGAATCAAGCCCATGAGGTTGTAGCATGTAAGCTTTGAATTTGTAATTTCATTTTCTAAAAATAATTGAAAGTGAGTCATTTTTTTGTTTCACATCTTCTATGTTGGTATCTATTGTGATTTTTGTGGGTTTTGGGTGGTGTGGCCCTCATCAGATGTAGTGATAGAGAGATAGAGATATAAGGAGATACAGATATAGGGAGATAGAGAGAAGTGAGAGAGAGATATAGAGTAGGAGAGATGGAGGGAGAGAGATAGAGAGGGATAGAGAGAGAGAGATGGAGAGAGATATGGAGACAAAGGTAGAGAGATATGGATAGAAAGAGAGAGGAGTGAAAAGGAGATAAAGGGATATATATATATAAAGAGAGAGAGAGAGAGAGAGAGAGAGAGGAAGCGATAGGGTGAGATGGAGGGTTAGATTTAATTGTGTAGGATTTGTTTAATTTAATTTTTACATTATAATGGATTATATTTGTTGAATTTTTATTTTTTTAAAATGAAGCAACTCTATTTTATATGAGTGATTTTTCTTGTAATTGTATAAGATTTTTTTTTATGGATGTTTCTCATTGTAATTTTTTAAATTTTTTATATAATATTTTCTATTATATTTTATGATTTAATATATTTTTTCTTTTTGATAATAAACTACATTTGTGAACGTCTTTTGTTGTAATTGTGTAGGTTTTTTTGCATAATGTGTTAGATCATACTCTATAACTTAATATTTTTCTTCTTTTGATGATAGATTATTGAATGTGATCTTAAACATTATGATTTTTTTTTACATAATTACAATAAGAACCACTCACTTATATTATAATGGAGAAAATTTTTAATAGTTATAGTTTATCATTTAATAGTTTGGTCATAGAAATCCAATCATTGATTCACTTGAAAAATGCTATTAGTTAAGTATTTTGTCTTCTCAATAAAAAATAAAAAATTAAAATTTGATAATTTAATTATAGACAAAAAAAACATAAAATTATCATATTTTAAAATATTTTTATATAAAACATTAAAGCTAGATAATAGCCTTCATGTTGTATATTCCTTTAAACTAGGGTAATAAGTAACATCCATGAGAGTTTCTGAAACTAAATTGAAAAGTTTTGGAAAATTTTGTTCAAGTTTAATTTATATTAATGTTTTAGATCATGTTTAGAAATTTATCACTACCATAATAAAAAATAATATTGAGATTTGAAAGAAAATAAAATAAAAGTAATAAGCAATGATAAGTAAATTACCTTAGGATTATGAGTTAGACGATAACACCGCTAAACATATTTTTTGAAAGAATAAAGATAGGATTAGGGACTTAACTATAAAAGCAACAAGAATGTATTTTGTTGTAGGTTGTTCTTTGTGAACATAAACTTTGCTCAAGGATAAGATAAATGATAAATAATTCATTTTTTTCTATTTTGAATCAAATTTGTGCCTATGGAATTGATCTTTATATATACAAATTAATCTATTGATTTGATTTATGCTTGTGAAAATGGCATGTAGACTTTTTAATGATTGAAATGTGTTTCTCTCACCTTTTAGAAATTATGTCTATAAAGTAGGGTGATCCCACAATAGTGGTTTACAATTTTTGGCCAAACTGGACACTGATTTTTTTTTTAAAACTAAATCTTCACATTCGGGCACCTATAGTGGTTAAACCGTGAGGAATTTGAAGATGATGCAAACTAGAGTCTTGTCACATTTTGTCTGTAGATTCTAAAAATATTTTTTTCAAAAATTTTTGGAATCAAATTGCACTTTTTTCCATCTCCCATGAAAACTAATTTTTTTCAAAAACATCATTTTTAAAAGTGACGCACATCGTATAATGCATAACTTTTTTTCCTCGAAGGATAAAATTCTAATTCTTTTGAATTTAGGTTTGTAACTCGATATCTAGTGCTTCCACTTGGTTAGATAGTTTTTATTGAATATTTTTTGCTTTAATCAAGTTTCAAAGTCAAACCAATTACAATTCAAACATAACACGGTCGTATAACGCATAACTTTTACTATACGTATCGAAATTCTTTTTTTTTTTGGGGATCAAGGACTCCAATATCTGGTGCACTTATTTTTTCAAAAAAAATTTGATAATCTTCTATTTTTCCACATGTGTAGAACAGAGTTTTATTTTCAGTGAAAAACCTATATTTAATAAAACTTAAAAAACAAATAGATAATATAATCAAAACATATTAAAATTATAATTGTTGGATAGCTCATTTTGAGGGAAACCTGATACTATTTGGGTTTATGAGATCTCCTCCATTTTCATTCTCAAATCAAGCTTTGAAGTGCAAAATTCAGAGCAATTTTGGTGCCTGAGAGGATGTGGGTGAAAATAAGGGGGTTCGACCAAACCCATTTAACATACAATAAAAAAATAGATTTAAATGGGGTTCGGTCGAACCCCATCTGTTAAAAATTAATATTTGATATTAATATAAATATAAATTATATTCTTTTTAAATTATAATATATAATATACTTCTTATTGCAATATATTTTAATAATTATATTATTTTTATAATAAATAACTATTATTATAATATTAAAAGTATATAATTAAAAACTATATATATTATTATTATAATATTAAAAGTATATAGTTAAAAACTATATATTATTTTTTTCTAATCATGG
>VDFB02271358.1:243454390-243497151 GCA_007258455.2 Sequoia sempervirens | reverse complement strand
TAATTTCTAAAAGGTGAGAGAAACACATTTCAATCATTAAAAAGTCTACATGCCATTTTCACAAGCATAAATCAAATCAATAGATTAATTTGTATATATAAAGATCAATTCCATAGGCACAAATTTGATTCAAAATAGAAAAAAATGAATTATTTATCATTTATCTTATCCTTGAGCAAAGTTTATGTTCACAAAGAACAACCTACAACAAAATACATTCTTGTTGCTTTTATAGTTAAGTCCCTAATCCTATCTTTATTCTTTCAAAAAATATGTTTAGCGGTGTTATCGTCTAACTCATAATCCTAAGGTAATTTACTTATCATTGCTTATTACTTTTATTTTATTTTCTTTCAAATCTCAATATTATTTTTTATTATGGTAGTGATAAATTTCTAAACATGATCTAAAACATTAATATAAATTAAACTTGAACAAAATTTTCCAAAACTTTTCAATTTAGTTTCAGAAACTCTCATGGATGTTACTTATTACCCTAGTTTAAAGGAATATACAACATGAAGGCTATTATCTAGCTTTAATGTTTTATATAAAAATATTTTAAAATATGATAATTTTATGTTTTTTTTGTCTATAATTAAATTATCAAATTTTTATTTTTTATTTTTTATTGAGAAGACAAAATACTTAACTAATAGCATTTTTCAAGTGAATCAATGATTGGATTTCTATGACCAAACTATTAAATGATAAACTATAACTATTAAAAATTTGCTCCATTATAATATAAGTGAGTGGTTCTTATTGTAATTATGTAAAAAAAAATCATAATGTTTAAGATCACATTCAATAATCTATCATCAAAAGAAGAAAAATATTAAGTTATAGAGTATGATCTAACACATTATGCAAAAAAACCTACACAATTACAACAAAAGACATTCACAAATGTAGTTTATTATCAAAAAGAAAAAATATATTAAATCATAAAATATAATAGAAAATATTATATAAAAAATTTAAAAAATTACAATGAGAAACATCCATAAAAAAAAATCTTATACAATTACAAGAAAAATCACTCATATAAAATAGAGTTGCTTCATTTTAAAAAAATAAAAATTCAACAAATATAATCCATTATAATGTAAAAATTAAATTAAACAAATCCTACACAATTAAATCTAACCCTCCATCTCACCCTATCGCTTCCTCTCTCTCTCTCTCTCTCTCTCTCTCTTTATATATATATATCCCTTTAT
Organism: Sequoia sempervirens; assembly: GCA_007258455.2. NCBI lineage: Eukaryota > Viridiplantae > Streptophyta > Pinopsida > Cupressales > Cupressaceae > Sequoia > Sequoia sempervirens. The sequence continues at coordinate 243,495,928 of VDFB02271358.1, read as the reverse complement.
CTCCTTTTCACTCCTCTCTCTTTCTATCCATATCTCTCTACCTTTGTCTCCATATCTCTCTCCATCTCTCTCTCTCTATCCCTCTCTATCTCTCTCCCTCCATCTCTCCTACTCTATATCTCTCTCTCACTTCTCTCCTATGTCTGTCTCTATATATCTCTATCTCTGTCACTACATGGAGTGAGGGACCCACCAAAACCCACAAAATCACCAATGGATGACATGAGTGTGAAATAATAAAAATGACTCCTTTCAATTATTTTTGAAAATGAAGTGCACAAATTCCAAAGCTTACATGCTACAACCTCATGAGCCTGATATTACAACAAAATCGACTCGAAAAGAAAATCTACTATTCAAAGCCACAATTTGCACTATCAAGGCCACCTTCTACAACCCTCACTTAACCCTTTTTATTTTCCCCGATAACCACCCTAGAATGTTCCAGAAAGTTCAAATTTTCCCATTTTGTTTTGGCACCAAAAATCCCGCTGATTGATTTCTGGCCTGGAAAAACAAATTTATGAAATTCACTTCTTAGAGGACCAACTTCGCGGGGCTAGAACTTTTGATCCAGATGTTCAATTTGATGTTATTGCATATCGTTGAAAAGATCTCGACGAGCTCTACAATGTGTGAATCCACCGTAGGTCGGTCGGTTTGGCCACTTTTTGAGTTGTTTTGGGGCCTCTAAAGTTTTATATTTGAATTTGAAGCTGCATTGGAGAAATTTCTCAAGATGAAAACTTTAATTTCTCAAGATGAAAACTTTAATTTCTCCTAAACCGTATAGGGTATTGAGGTGATTCTTTTACGACCGGAAATGTTTCTCAGCTCTACTCCTTGGGGTAAATTTTCACATCCATACGAGTTTGTTTTGGTTGACTTACTAAAAATAGTAAGTGCCCGATTTTTGCTATTTTTGACACCTAACAGTCTTATACCCCTTAAGTGCCATCATGAAACTCAAAACAACTAAAGAAAATAAATAAAACATTTTTTTTGGATGATGCAAAATTTCCCTACACCGTTGGATGCTCTTGCATCAACATCTCACCATCTATATCTCTCTTTACCTCTACTTGTCCATCTTCCTTTATGTCTCTTTATCTATTCCTCTTTATCTCTCTATCTCTATATCTCACCATCTATATCTCTCTTTATCTCTACCTCTCCATCTTCCTTTATGTCTATCTATTCCTCTCTATCTCTCCCTCTCTATCTCCCTATCTCTCTATCACTATATCTCACCATCTATATGTCTCTTTATCTCTACCTCTCCATCTTCCTTTATTTCTCTCTATTTATTCCTCTCTATCTCTCCCTCTCTATCCCCCTATCTCTCTCTACCTCTATCTATTTGTATCTCTCTTCCTCTCTTGCTCTATATTCATATCTACCTCTGTCTTCCTATCTCCCCTTCTATCTCTGAACTGTCCCTCTCTAATCGTCATGTCTCATCTGTCTAGCCTCCTTCTTTAAAATTCCATATCTGTCTCTTTGCCTCCTAATCTTGTCTCCATGGCTGCTTGTCTCACCCTCTCTCTGCTCACAGTTTATCTCTGTGTCTATCTCTACCCTATATCTTCCATATCTCTACCTCTCTTTATATATCCTTTCTGTCTATGTCTTTCCACCTTTCAGACTCTCTCTCTCTCATTCTCTTGTTCTCTATGTTATCTCTTGTCCCATCTACCCTCTCTCCTCTCTTTCTCTCCTCCCTCTCTTTTTCTCCTCTCCCACCACTCCACTTCATCTTTGTCTTGTATGCCTGTCTCATCTTCCTCTCCATCTCTATCTCCTTAACCCCGCCCCTCCCCCTTCCCCTCCTCCCCTCTTTCTCTCTCTCTCCCCCCTTCTATCTCTCCCTCTTTCTATCCACATCTCTCTCTCTCTCTCTCTCTCTCTCTCTAGATCTCCCTATTGTGAACATAACATGTGCTAATTGGTAATGGAGCCTAGTTATCTTATTGATTCAAAAGTTTTGTTTCAATCATTTTTGAATCCCTGTAAGTGGATGCATAGTTGATTTGAAGTCATCACTTCTCCATTGAGCCTCTGTTACACGTACAACATCTTCATTTTCTAATTGGTAATGGAGCCTAGTTATCTTATTGATTCAAAAGTTTTGTTTCAATCATTTTTGAATCCCTGTAAGTGGATGCATAGTTGATTTGAAGTCATCACTTCTCCATTGAGCCTCTGTTACACGTACAACATCTTCATTTTCTAATTGGTAATGGAGCCTAGTTATCTTATTGATTCAAAAGTTTTGTTTCAATCATTTTTGAATCCCTGTAAGTGGATGCATAGTTGATTTGAAGTCATCACTTCTCCATTGAGCCTCTGCTACACGTACAACATCATTTTCTCTCTCTCTCTCTCTCTCTCTCTCTCTCCCCCTCTAGATCTCCCTATTGTGAACATAACATGTGCTAATTGGTAATGGAGCCTAGTTATCTTATTGATTCAAAAGTTTTGTTTCAATCATTTTTGAATCCCTGTAAGTGGATGCATAGTTGATTTGAAGCCATCACTTCTCCATTGAACCTCTTTTGCACGTACAACATCATTTTCTAAATGTCTCTTTGACATACCCATTGCACACCAAGGTGCGATTGCTAGTATAAAAATTAAATTAAACAAATCCTACACAATTACAACTAAAAACAGACACGGGACCATGATAATGATGTCGACTATCGAGAGTCTCGACTGTCGAATCGTACTTACCTACTGAGAATTAGTAGTAGTTTTCAAAGTTTTTGTAAACTAGGGAAAGATTACAACTTTTACCGTGAAAGAAGGTATCAGAGCTGCACGGATATCGAACCTCTGCACACAGCGGAAAAATTAAATATATCTCTTCCCCAAAAAAGACGAACACGGCGGAGCACGCGAGAAGTCGATAGCAGTTTCATGAAACCACGGGACATTCGGGGTTCGAGTCACAGACAGCGAATGTGAGCTCATAAACAGCGCGCCTCCGATTCCTTACTTCTCTGAGAATGAAAATGCCGCGGCGGACGAGCAACACCTTGGTGGGAGTCCTGAATTTCGTGATCCTCTTGCTGTCAATACCCATTTTGGCCTCGGGCATATGGCTGGCGAACAGGAATGGGACCGACTGCGAAAAGTTTTTGCAAGCCCCCATCATACTCATCGGAGTTCTCATAATAGTGGTCTCACTGGCGGGCTTCATAGGGGCCTGCTTTAGGGTTTCGTGGCTCCTATGGATTTACTTGTTCGTCATGTTCCTTCTCATAATCCTGCTCTTTTGCTTCATTGTTTTCGCCTTTGTGGTCGCTGATAAAGGGGCGGGAAAAGTGGCCCCAGGGAAAGGCTACAAGGAATACCGACTGGGGGACTACTCCCACTGGTTGCAGAAAAGGCTGCAAAATGCGGATAACTGGAGAAAAATAAAGATATGTGTACGCGACGCCAAGGTCTGTAAAGCTCTAAGCCGTGATGTTCTAAACCTTCCTGCAACTGAGTTTTATCAAAGAAATTTGTCTCCGGTTCAGGTCGGTACAGAAAACTGTTTATTTTTGTTTCTGGTTTTTGTTTGTTGTGTCGCGGGATCGAATCCCTAGGGGGCTGGGCCTGACTACATTGCTAACTTCTCTTTTCTGGTTCAGTCGGGATGCTGCAAACCGCCAAGCTCTTGCGGGTACATCTACAGGAACGCAACATACTGGGATGGTGTTCCACTGCCTGCAAGTGACGCTTCTGATGGGGACTGTGTTACCTGGAGCAATGTGCAGGATGAGCTGTGTTACAACTGTAATTCGTGCAAGGCCGGGGTTTTGGCGAGCGTGAAGCACGACTGGCGTAAGGTGGCTGCGATCAATATTGTTCTGTTGATATTTCTGATTGCTGTCTATTCTGTGGGCTGCTGCGCTTTCAGGAACAATGGGAGATCTCAGTATTATTCCAAGGCTTAGGAAATCTTCTGTGAAATTTCTCAGTTTGCTTGTTCTCTTTCACATTTTTATGAAAAAATTTCGAATATTTTATATTTCATACTTCCTTCCATCTCGACCAATTAGGGAAAAAGTAATTACAGAAAAAGCCAATTTCTGATGGCATGGATTTTTCAGATGGTTGGAGAAAACCTCTTATTGTGACCTGTTACATAACAGTTTAACTGTGATTGCATTTTTTTTTTGTTTTAAACTAATTGAGGCTTCATGTTCTATGGATTACAGAGTGAGATTCCAATAATGTGGGGAATTAGTGTTCATTTTATTTATTTATTTAAATTAACACTTCTTCATAAAATAAAAACATGATATAAATTATACTATCTGTTTTAATTATGGTTGGTATCTTTGTACGTGGTCAATGGTCAAGGATGAATATGATAGAAATTGAACTTGAGTCTTTGCACATTAGAAATAGTATTATCTTAGGAGCACTTTGTTTTAGAACACTAAAAAGAAATTGTTTCTACAACATTTGCATATGATTAAAGAGTGTTGTCTTGATCATTTTCGCAACCAAAAAGTTAATATAATCAAGGGTGCCAATCTAGAGAACTTGTACCTTTTGGTTTAATGACTTTTTAAAGGTATTTTTAAATACGGTGAGTTCTCAACAATCAACGAAGAGTAAACTTCAAGGTGAGTTAGTTAGTAGACACACATTTAGTTAGATCAAATCAACAAGTTATTTAGCATATCCACACCATGTGGAACAAACCTAAAGCTAAGGATCAACTTATAACAAGCTACAAGCTTATACAAAATTTAAAGCAATTCACATATTAGAGGCATATAATTTTTTGTACCTAACAACTCAAATCTACATCACATCACAATAGTTCTTCATTATTGTTCCTAGATCTAAGTGCCCTAACCCTTTGTGTTTAATTTTCTAAATTGGTATTGTTTTATATGATTTTATCATTATAATTGATTTAATCAAATATTAATTTTTCTCTTATTATATGCATTTTTAATTAATTGTTCTATATTAAACTTAAGGTAACAATCATTATTGCTTTAAATTTTTGGTTAACCCATCCATTGTTATGTGACTTAATTTTTCCTAGGTTTTCTCATAAATACTAGGGTTTCTAGATCTACTATTTTTTAATATTTACATTATTTTCAAATCTAGCCTTCATTTCATTTTTGTGTCTTATTGATACATCCTCAATCTAGGGTTTGGTGTGCTTAATTACTTATCACATCTTTTACCAATCTATCCATCCTTTAGCTTCAAGATTTACATTTTATACTTGTTTTATATTTGATTAGGGATTGATTTTTTAAAATTTAATGAAGTAGGTGTTTATACCATTTACCTACATCTATTAGGTTTATGAGTTTTTCATGCATAATATTTTGGATATCCACCCTTGAGGTGATTTTTAGTGTTATTCTATTATTATGGACTCTTATGGTCCTTTATCCTTGGTTGTCATTCTTGCTTCTATCACAAATTTTGAAATGTTCATACAATTTGTGATTCTATCTTTTATTTAATTCTTGGTTCACTTGTGACATTTTATCATATGAATGGGATCACCTTGTCCATGCATGCACTGCATCATAATGTGTACCTTTTCTTTAGGGATTTAATTATTGTTTTCCCTTCTCTAGTGGATACCCTTGAAAAGACATGAATGATGTAATCTAGATACACATGTACTTTGCTTGTGTAATATGTTACCTAAAAGGTCACATGGTTGAAGTATTGTAGCTTGAAAATTTTACAATTGTTGAATTGTCATATCCCTTATATGTAAGATTAGGTGTTTAGGAGCAAGGCCAATTTTACTAAATATTAAGATTGGTTGTTGAGTTGGAACACTTTGACCTATACCTAGCCTTTGATATGTATGCCCAACTATGTGAAGCATCCTTAGCATGAAAAGTAGTTAAACATGTAGGAGATATGGTATGGTATGAAATATGGGACAAGTAGATGTATAAACCATATGGATGGTAGGATAAGGTGGACAAATTTTAAAAGATAGGTGTAATGAACATGTAAAATTGCACCCCTAATGCAATTTCATATTACATAACCCTCACCTTAGCCCAATAAAAATGATAATGCTAATCCCCCTTTTCCTTTTCCTTGCCTAAATTTATGTCCTTGATCTCGTCATTATCGGTCGTTGAGGGAATTTTTATTGAGAACGCTTCTGTGATCCACAAATGCCTGTGCGTTACGCGAATATCTTAACAAGATTCTTGATCTTGTGGTCGTTGTGACGTTACACTTCCTCCCACTTGTGAAGTGTAATGCTCCTATAGTCAAACACACTAAAAATGACCCTCTTACATGTAATTCTTCATTCAAGCTTGCCTTCTTCCCTCTCATTCATGCATTCCCTCATTTGATCTCACATTCTCTCAATCTCTCATTCTTGCAACTTCACTCTCATTCTACACCTCACTCTTGCACTCTTGCTCTTCTACGTCACTTCTACATCAAGCTTCTTGCACATTTGTGGCTCTACGTCTTTGTCTCAAGCTCCCTCAAGTGTTTCTCTCTCAACTTCTCAAGCTTGTTGAAGGGAGCATAACACTTTACTTTTATTGCATTATCATTCTTATTAAGTAGCATGTTTATATCTTGCATGTTCTCTTTCTTGATTTTGTCATTCTACATCATCTATTGTCTATTTCTCTATCTTGTCATCTCTTTGGCTATCCGTGGAGGTGGAAACACCACAACAAGGGTTTGACTAAGGAAAGCCTCGAAACAACCCCAACACTTTTTACTGTTTCCATGTACATGTAGGTTATTTGTATGGAGCTTTGCAGGAGGCTTCATAACTAGACCACTTGTGAGTGTGTTCCTTTCTTTCACCCTTCATCATTTCATTTTGATAGTTTGTTTACTTGTATTACTTAGTATTCTTGTTGTTGTGCTTTTCCCTTATTTCTCACATTCTGTTAGATTAGTCAAAACTGTCAAACTTTAACTCCTGAGTAGTCAGTAGGCCCTACGAGTTTTTGGTGATTGACTCTGTTTTTGGTCCGTACAAGATGTCGATGTGTTGCACTATCGTCCTTAGGCCACACTATTGTCCTCTGGCCCAAAGCTAGTTTGTCTATCCCCAAGACCTCTAGGCCTACTCATTTGGTTTGTGAAGTTCATTTTCCATAAATAGTCATAAAACATAAAAACATATAAAAAAATTCCCTTTTACTCATCTAGGTCACTTGATCTTGTTTCCTTGAGGTAGTTGAGGGAAATTCACTCCATGTAGACTGTTCCCTGTCCTAGAGACTCGAGAGTAGCAAAATATTCTCCTCTACATTTTGGTGAACCTGACGTGAACTTTCTTTCCTCTTGTCTTTGTGTCAAAGTTTTTCTTCTCTTGTCTAAACATGTACTAGAAAGCATGTTGTGATGATTTCATGAGCGTCATGACCCAATCTACTACCTTTGGGAATGTAGTAAAAAGCTATTGAAATGTTGATATGGGGTTTAGAAGGTTCAGTCCTCCCCATTCAAGTTCGAATTTTGAGGAGTACTCTATAGGACTTCCAATTGGATTCTCCCCTCCTTGCAATGAAGTTGTAACTCATACCCCTCCAGCCTCTCCCTCAAATTCTTGCTCTTCCATATTTGAGGAAGTTGCTCTCAGGATTCCTATAGAGTCAATTCACTCCTTGGAAGTTAGACTCAAAGAACTCACGAAGTTCTTGGGGCAAGAAGATTCTTATGCTCAATTAGCTTCTCTCAATAGCAATCTAAATAATTGTTAATGTCTGATCGAAGAGGCTTGGAGTTGCTTTGTGGAATAGAAAATATTGTGGAGACACATGTCCCATCTTGCACCACCATCTTGGGCAATCCCCAAGATGTTTAATTAGAATCGTTTCTCACCAGTAGAATATCCCAATACTTGGAGTGTTTGTCTACATGGTTGACATGGGTCCTTCCATCAATACTACTAATACCACTACACCTAAGGAGATCCATATGATTAGAGTAAATCAGGTTCCTATAGGTTTTCAAGTTTCTACATCTAGGACTCAGGGCGTCATTGCCTTTGGTGTTGGTTCTAGTGCTTCTACAATTCATACATCATATGTAGATCCCATCCTTAATGCTCTTTTGCAGAATATAGGGTGGATGCAATCTCAATTGATGAATTTGGCTAGTTCTTCTTCCTAGCCAATGATCCAACCTATTGTCATTGTAGTCCCATGTCTTTTAATATCGCAAATATCCCCATCCCTTAAGGGATGTAAATTCTTAAGTTTGAGAAGCACAATGGCAGAGGAAACTTGCAGACTCAAATCTCCTCTTTTAATGCCATGTATGGATTTCTTCCATCATGATGCTCTTCTATCAAAACTATTCCCATGTTCTCTTAAGGACACTGCCTTGGAGTGGTATTCCTCTTTTCCTAATATTTTTGTCTTCTCCTTTGATTATCTTGTGAATCAATTCCTCCAACAATTCTAGGCTAATATCAGACTGAAGGTTATGTTTTCCGATCTCATCTGATGTAAGTAGGGTGCACATGAGAAGGTGATTGATTTCATAGCCTGTTATCAAGCCCTTTTCTCTAAGATCTCCTATGCCCTACCTGATTCCAATGTGCAATGAGTGTTCATTGAGAACTTGTAGCCGACACTGCAAGATAAATTTATTCTGATGAAATATCCCTCTTTCACCTATCTGTGTGTTGCTTTGTGTGAGTACCATCAAACAATTGCTCAATACCATGATTCTTCCTCATCCTCCCATCAAGATGGTCGGTTAGTTCTGTCTATATCTGGTGAGTCTAGGAAAAAAAAAGCAATGGAAAACATGGTATCTGTTCCCACTGAAAAACGTTTTACAAGCCAAAGCAAAATATTTACAAAATTATTTGAATCTTATACTAATGTCCTACAAAAGCTATTAAAAGATGGTGTAAAGCCCTCCCAAAGATCATACTACTTTCTAAGCCTTATCCCCAATCCAGTATGATGCACAAAAGTTTTGCCAATATCATCGAGTCTCAAGTCATGATATCGAGAGATGCATGTGTCTTCATCATGTGTTACAAGACCACATCGATAATGGTACCATCTAACTTGATGATAAAAAGAACTCCATTAAATCTGTAGTGAAGCCTAACAACAAACTACAAATTTAAACAGATCCCTTTTCATTTCATTTTTCCATCCTTGTCACCTTTGCTTTTTCCGATCTAGCTCCATCTGAGTATGTGAACGTAGTTTCATTTACTTGAGTTCCTCATCTAGATCATGTGAATGGAACACCTAATATTACATTCACCTCACATTATTTTCCTTTGAACAAAGAGCCCTCTCCCCTATATATCCTCACTCTTTTCAATGACAACATTGTAACACGCGTTATGGTTGACCCCACGAGTCGAGTGAATATCATCACGAAAGGGACTCTTTATAAATAATTTGCATAAGGAGAAATATGAGGAATTGAATACTACGCTTCACACGCACGATGGAATTTATGTCATGTCGATTCGTTCCATTTCTCTATCAGTCCTAGTTGGACATGAAACCTTGGAAGTCCCATTTGTAGTGATACCCGAGTTTGACCTCTTTAGAGTTAGACTAGGAATCCCATGGCTAGTCTTTATGAACGTAGTTGCCTCAGTTATCCACAAATGCTTGAAGAGTCCCCATGAGGGTATAGTGCACACTATCGAAGATATTGGATATAGACCACTAGTGTCGCATGGGGGCTTCTCCTTGGATCACTTTTGACTCTCCCTAGTTGGACTGCTGCCACCCAAAGGAGACCTCTTATACAAATCCTATTTTTGGTATAATACTAGGGGCTCAATGCCTAAAAGTGGTTTTCCTCCATTTGCTCAAGCTATTTATTTGAAGGTCTCTTTACATGTACAACTACACTCTTCATCCTCTACCCCTCCAAAGGGTAAGGAAAAGAAAGCTCTTGCACTTAGGCCTTCTCCTTCTATTCCTTCTTCTCTTGCATCTTCTTCTTCTACTTCCCAACATTTGGAAGTTTCCCTCATTCCTTCTATTGTGCCTTGAATAGGAAAAGGAAAGGAACCTACATTGTGGAAGTCAAAGCCTCAAATTTTTTAGCATCCAATTCTACCCACAATATCCCCACCCATTTGTTATGGTTAAGGGAAGAATTCTTGTGGGATTGTTCATGCATCTCATCCTTTGAGGCCTCCCCCTATTCCTCCACTTTTCCCCAAGGTAGAAAAAGGAAAGGGGCTTGCTATTGAGATGATTTTCTCTCTTTCTGTCGATGTGCCTCCTCCTCAAGAGTCCACCCTTCTACCAACAATGACTATGGAGGTTGCTCCTCCAGTAGAACAAGATCCCTCAACCTTTTCTCAAGTTGCACCTTCTAATTACCATAGCCATCGTAATAGGCTTGTGTGAGAGCATAAGCACCATCAGAAAGCCTTGGCCAAGGAGCATTCTACCTCACAAAAGATCGAGGACCCGAGCCTTCTATTTCTACTTTTGTTGCTTCCATTTTTGTTGCTCTTGTCTTTGCTTCTCCGGTGATGTCATAATAGTGGTTTACAATTCCTGAGAGGAACGAATTTTAGCTGAAATCACATATTTTTAGAAAATATAATGATTTAAGCCTTAAAAAGTTCCATTTTAAGGATTCCAATTGAAGAGGGTTTGATCAAATCACCTTAGATCAAACCCCCTTGAATAGAACCTCGCTAGTTTTAAACCATACCTATAAATGCGTCTCCTTTACACCTATCAAAATGCTGAAAAAAATCACTTTGATTTAGATTTTGGGGGATCAAATGAATTCATTTAAAATTTATTTCAAATGATTATGTATTCCTCAAAACAAACTATCAATGAATATAATTTTAATATGTTTTGGTTTTGTTATGTATTTGTTTTTAAGTTTTATTAAACATAGGGTTTTCATCAAAATGAATTTCTTTGTTCTTCACATGTGGAAAAATAGAAGATTATCAAAAAAAAATTGAAAAATATGGTGCACCAGATATTGAAGTCCTTGATCCAACAAAAATAAAATAAATTTTTGATATATACAAAAAAAGTTCGTGTTATCAGTCGCTTTGTGTCGAATTATAATTTGTTTGACTTTGAAACTTTATTAAGGAAAAAGTATTCAATAAAAACTATCTAACCAAGTGGAAGCACTAGATATTAGAGTTAAAATCTAAATTTGAAAGAATTAGAATTTTATCCTTCATGGAAAAAAAGTTATGCATTATCACGATTGTGTGTCACTTTTTAAAAATTGTTTTCTAAAAAAATCTATTTTCGTGGGAGATGGAAAAATAAGTGAAATTTGATTTCAAAAATTTTGAAAAAAATATTTTTAGAATCTACAGACAAAATTTGATGAGACTCTAGTTTGCATCATCTTCAAATTCCTCACAGTTTAGCTGCTATAGGTGCTGAATATGAAGATTTAGTTAAAAATAATAATTTGTGTCTGGTTTGGCCAAAAATTGTAAACCACTATTATGGGATCTCCCTCGGATCTTTCTACTTTGGTTCCCATCGCCTCCATTCTTCTTTTGAATTCATCCACAGATGCTGATGAACCTCACCCCAAAAGGGCGCAAGTGTTCATCGCTCCCTCTACAAAGCCACCTCTTATCACCTCTCTTCCTGATCTTCCTCCTTTTTTGTAGCCCATTGACATGCCCTTTAGTACCACGCTGGTGTCCTTTGTGGCTTTGTCTCCTTCTCCCTCTTCTACTTTAGTTGTGAGGATTCCATATCCTCTGTTGAAGCATAATTTGGAGAGCGACCTCATTTCCAATGATGGTCGAGAATTTTTTTCATCTTTTGAGTCTTGTTCCACCTTACTTGCACTATCCTTGTGACTGAGACAATGCCTACCCCCCTGAAGTTTGTCACTACCTCTCCCCAAGGATAACAATGACTCTCAGGTTTCTTGTCCTCTTCTAGTCCAATCACAACATATCACTCCTGAGAAGTGCATGTTTGATTTGTTGAAGGACATTTTGACTTTGTCATCAATCTTTGCTAGATCAATGACTCTAGTCTTGCATAAGCTTGGCGAGGAAGACCTTGAGGGGCCTTCTTCCTTGCTCTTTCATAAGCGATTCAGCTGGTACCACCCTAGCTATCCCCCCTATAGGTTTCTCTTCCCTCTCCTTATGATGATCTAGACTAGGAGAAGTATGACTTGTTAGAGGTGTCAAACTAGAGCGGTGCCTTCTTCATCTTTAGATTAGTTTTTGTGTGTTTGTTTGTGTTCTCTTGTGCTTGTATAATTATGTTTGTGCACTTGCTTGGAGGATCCTTGCTACCATTTTAGGTTCTTGGATACAAGAGAGAAAATTTGTCGTACACTTCTTCTATTTGTATCATTATTCTTCTATATGTCATAATATTTACCTTTCATGTCAGGAACAATGCAAAGCATTTGGGAATTTAGGCCTCTTCCATGTTGACCTAATTTTTATTTTACTTTGTTTTCATATTCTCTTCCTCCCATTCCAATCTATTAAGGGAGGCGATGTCAATTCATACATATTATATTGTATTTATCTATCTATGTCTACGAACAGTTCTAACCCTGAATAATCGGATCCCCTTGTGATTTTGATTTTATTTTCTTTCCTTTTCTCTTTCACGATGTTTTGGTTTCTATGTGTTCTCACTCATATGACAACATTCCATGAATACATATCACCATATATCTTGTGCTCCAACATTTCTTGTCTCTCTCTCTTCTTTCTAGAATGACATGTGCTCCTTTACGTAACACACATCATTCTAAAGGGGGGCTATCATATATGCTTACTTTTCAAAAAAATTTAAAAAAGGATTGCAAAAATATTTCTTGATGTCTTGTTTCTTTTCGTATAGCTTGGGGGCAACTTGACTATACCTGTCTTGTCTTTTCTGTGACTATCCTACAATATAGTTTGTAGCAGCCACATGACTATTTGCTTGGCATATGGTCTCTAGCCATGCTAGCCATACCTATCAACACCATATTTTATTTGATCATATTATGTCATGTCTATAAATTTTTATCATGTCTATTTTTTTCTTTTTTGCCTAACATGTTTGTTTGCAACTAACATTTTTGTAGTGAGATTGTAGCCAACTTTGTAGGATGAAAGACTTGTGTCCTCTTCACATCTTGGCTCAGCTTCTCTACATCACATATATCGGATTAAAGATCTACATCCTCTTCGTTGTGGGTATATTCTCTTCAACCACTTTCTACTTAGCTCATGCATGTTTAGATACATATGCTTGCTAAATGGGGGGAATATGTAATATCATAAGATTGCACCACTAATGCAATTTCACATTACATAGCCCTCACCTTAGCCCAGTAAAAATGATAATACTAATCCCCCATTTCCTCACCTTCATTTTCATCCTTGGCACTATCGTTGTCGATTGTTGAGGGAATTTTTGTTGGGGATACTTTCAAGATGCACAGATGTTTGCATGCTACATAAACGTCCTAATAAGATTCTTGATCTTGTAGTCATTGGGATATTACACTTCTGCTTGACTACATTGCTAACTTCTCTTGTTTGGTTTAGTCAGGATGTTGCAAACCATTGAGCTCTTGCAGATACATCTACAGGAACACGATGTATTGGGATGGGGTTTCACCATCTACAAGTGGCGCTTCTGATGGGGACTATGTTACATGGAGCAATGCACAGGATGAGTTGTGTTACAATTGTAATTCGTGCAAGGCCAAGGTTGGCGAGCATGAAGCACGATTGGCGTAAGGTGGTTGCGATCAATATTGTTCTATTGATATTTTTCGTTTTTGTCTATTCTGTGGGCTGCTGCACTTTTAGGAACAATGGGAGATCTCAATATTATTCCAAGGCTTAGGAAATCTTCTATGCAATTTCTTAATTTTCTACTTCTCTTTCACATTTTTGTGAATTTTTTTTGAATATTTTATGTTTCATACTTCCTTCCATCTACACCAATTAGGGAAAAAGTAATTATAGGGAAAGCCATTTTTTGATGGCATGGATTTTTCAGATGGTTGGGGAAAACCTCTTATTGTGACCTATCACCACATTTTGTTAAATAACAGTTTAACTATGATTGTACCTGAATCATTGGAAAACAAGTTTCAACAGTCATTTAATGGTAAATCAATTGTCATTTAATGGTAAATTAGTTGTCCTTTCATGGTAAACGTCACCAAAATATCACATGAAAGCTTCCAAAATCTCACTTATCATGTAAAAGCTAGATAAATATTTGATTTGTCAATTGGATGGGAACATTTTATTTCCATTTGGAGTGTCTTATGCCAAGTTTAGGACAACTTTTTTTTTTCATTTGCATTACTTTATGTTTTAAATTTGCATGCAAATATTTCAAAATGAGATAATACCTAATTTCTTTAAGGGAAAAATATAGATTTGTCTAATTTTATTTCATTCCATTTCCTATAGTTGGGATTTAACGACATATTTTGTGTTTGAAAATTATGATTTATGTCTTTTTCTATTGGTTGGAGTAGGTCTATTATTCATTTTCGTTTAAGTAAATTAGGAAAATAGGGGGACATTATATATTGTGGCATATATTTAATCAGTGGATGCAAATTGTGTGAGCTTTGGCGGCAGGTACTGAAGCAACGAATGCATGTTTAATGCATTAAATGCAAACTTTGCGAGATGTGTTGGACAACTGGTGGGTACACAAGTAGTGAATGCATAGTTAATTCATGAAATCTTAGGCGATTGCTTGCTTTTATTTGTGCTTATTCTCATTTTTTAATTTTTTGCTAAAAATATATGGTATTTTTAGCTTTGGGTTTCCCTCTTTGATGTTTGTTATTCTATGCAACGCTTGAATGCGGGAGGAGCTGTAGGAACAGTGCACTACTGGTGAGTGGCTCGTCTGTGTGTTTGTGATACTTGAAAACTAGAAGGATTGCTCGTTGTTATAGGAAAAATTGAATGGTTTGAGCAAGGTTTTGTCAAGTATGGAGGCATTGAATGCATTAAATATGTGTTTATTGCTTGAGTGGCCACTAGTTTATCAACAAAGCTCACAAAGCAAATTGCACGAGATGTGTTGGAGGGTTGGTGGGTACAAAGGTAGTGAATACATAGTTAATTCATGAAATCTCAGGCAAGTGTTGGGTTTTATTTGTGCTTATTCTCATTTGTTTATTGTTTGTTGAAAAGCTTGTGTGTTTTTAGCTTTGGGTTCTAGTCTTCCATGTTCGTTATTCTATTCATGGCTTGAACGCAAAAGGAGCCATAGGAACAATGCACTACTAGTGAGTGGCTCATCTGTCTATTTATGATACTTGATAATTAGCAGAATTGCTTGTTGTTACAAGGGCTAATAGGGAAAATAGGTATAGTAGATGGCATATGCTATATAACCCATAAACAAGGAACAATTGAAGTGAAGGAGTAGGTGACTAATGCAATAAAGGTGAATTATCACAAGAAAAATTGAATGCTTTGAGCAAGGTCTTGTTGACTGTGGAGGCATTGAATGCATTAACTATGTGTTCATTGCTTGAGTGGCCACTAGCCTATCAACAAAACTCACATGTGTATTTAATGTCTAAATTTTTGCAAAAAATTATCATGTTGGTCTATTTTTTTGCAAATTTTATCATGTGCTTATGTGGTTCATGTTTATGAATAAAATAGTATATGTCATGGATTGTGCTCATTTGTCTAATTTGTCTATGTAACATGAACCATTGCTTTCAATTGGAGTAAGAGGCAAACATCTATATGACTACAAATATACTTGATTGTTGAACAAGGAACTGGAAGGTCGGATTCTTGTGTCATTCTTCCCCTTTGTTTCCAATGAATTTTAAGTCTTCCAATGTGCCTAAAAATTATGCCTTGGAAGAGTTGTGAACAATAACAGAGAAGTCTGGTTCAAGAATCTGACTTACTGAATAGGAAAATGAGCATAGTGAATGGCGTGCCATGTAATTCATAAACATGAAACTTTTTTTGTCCAAAAGCAAGTTACTATTGCAATCGTTGAATTCACTTTTGAAATAGTTGTTTGGCCAATCAAATTGTATTGTTTAATTTTTTTTTTGTTTTTTTTATAGTTGGCATTTAAGGACATATTTTGGGTGTTTGAAAATGATGTTTTATGTCTTTTTTATATTTGTTGGAGTAGATCTATTATTCATTTTCATTTAAGTAAATTAGGAAAATAGGGGGCCATTATATATTCTAGAAAATATTTAATCCTGAAGCAATGAATGCATGTTTAATCCATTAAATGAAAATTGTGTGAGATGTGTTGGAGAGTTGGTGGGTATGCAAGCAGTGAATGCATATTTAATTCATGAAATCTCTGGCAAGTGTTGGGTTTTATTTGTGCTAATTCTAATTTGTTTATTGTTTGTTGAAAAGCTTGTGTTTTTTTAGCTCTTCATGTCCTTAATTCTAGGAACAATGCAGTACTGGTGAGCAACCCATCTGTTTGTTTATGATTCTTGTTAACTAGAAGTATTGCTTGATGTTACAAGGGCTAAGGAGACAAATGGCTACAGTCGGTGACATATGCTATGTAACCTATAAACATGGAACAATTGAGGCCAAGGAGTAGGTGACTATTGCAACAAATGAGAATTATCACAAGAAAAAAGTGAATGCTTTGAGCAAGCTCTTGTCGACTATGGATGCATTCAATGCATTGACTATGTATTCATTTTTTGAGTAGCCATGAGCCTATCAAAAAAGCTCACAAAATTTATATTTAATATCTAGATGTTTGCATTTAATAGACTATTGTTTCTAATCCGCCAATCATACCATTTAATGCATTAAACATGCATTGAATACTTCAGTACCTACCACCCCACTGCCAAAGCTGGCACAATTTGCATCTGGTGATTAAATATTTGCAAAATATATAATGTCCTCCTATTTTCATAATTTACTTTAAAAAAATTGAATAATAGGCCTACTCCAACCAATAGAAAAAGAGATAAATTGTTTATT
Organism: Sequoia sempervirens; assembly: GCA_007258455.2. Lineage (NCBI taxonomy): Eukaryota > Viridiplantae > Streptophyta > Pinopsida > Cupressales > Cupressaceae > Sequoia > Sequoia sempervirens. Next base: position 243,478,974 of record VDFB02271358.1, on the reverse strand, counting down.
ATCTCTTAATTGCAAATGAAACCAATGCAATAGTAACCTACTCCTTGGCTTCAACTATTTCATGTCATTTGTCATCTGCTATACCCATTTGTACAATTAGGCCTTATAACAAAAAAGAATGCTTCTAGTCGCAACAGGACAAAAGTACTAACATCAGGACAAGGGAAGCCACTTAAGTGACTTTGTAGAATGAATACAATTGCAACAAGTTACTATTACAATCATTAAATTCACTTTTGAGATAGTTGCTTTTCCAATCAAATTGTATTGTTTAAAATACTTTGTTGATAGGATAGTGCCTATCCAAGCAATGAATCTAGAGTTAATGCATTGTATGCCTCTATAGTGAACAAGACCTTGCTCAAAGATATAAAAGAAGTAGCAACAATAGACTACCAAATATTGGGACTGGTCCCTATCACTAATAATAGCATATCATGTTTCTTAACACACTTGTCGATGTCGTTTCTTTGCTAAGAATGTTTAATGCATTTCCTATGTTATTTGCATTTAATAGACTATTGCTTCTGATTTTCCTATCATACCATTTAATGCATTAAACATGCATTGAATGCTTCAGTATCTACCACCCTGCCATCAAAGCTGGCACAATTTGCATCCAGTGATTACATATTTGCAAAATATATAGTGTCCTATTTTCCTAATTTACTTTAACAAAAATGAATAATAAGCCTACTCCAACCAATAGAAGAATTTCAACAAACAAGAATTAACATAGGAAAAATTGAATGCTTTGAGCAAGGTCTTGTTGACCATGGAGGCATTCAATGCATTAACTATGTATTCATTGCTTGAGCAGCCACCAACCTATCAATAAAGCTCACAGAATCAGTATTTAATGTCTGGATGTTTGCAAATATTTATCATGTTGGTCTATTTTTTTGCAAATTTTATCGTGTGCTTCTATGTTTCATGTTTATGAATACCATATTATCTCACACAATTTGCATTTGATAGACTATTATTTCTGATCCACTAGTCATATCATTTAATGCATTGAACATGCATTAACTACTTTAGTACCTACCAACTTGCCACCAAAGTTGGCACATTTTCCATCTAGTGATTAAATATTTGCAGAATATATAATGTCCTATTTTCCAAATTTACTTTAACAAAAATGAATAATAGGCCTACTTCAACCAATAGAAAAAGAGATAAATTATTTATTATCTCTCAATTGCAAATGAAACCATTGCAATAGTAACCTACGCCTTGGCTTCAGCTGCTCCATGCCATATGACATCCACTATACCCATTTGTACAATTAATCCTTATAACAACAAAGAATACTTCTAGTTGCAACAAGACAAAAGTATTGATATCAGGAAAAAGGCTTCCACTTAAGTGACTTTGTAGAATGAATACAATTGTAGCAAGTTACTATTGCAATAATTGAATTCACTTTTGAAATAGTTGTTTGTCCAATCAAATTGTATTGTTTAATTTTTTTTAAAAAGTGAAAATCCTGTGTATTTTTGAAAAGCTTGTTAGCAATCATATGTTTCATGTTTATGAATAACATATTATATGTCATGGACTGTGATCATTTGTCTAATTTGTCACTATGACAAGAACCATTGCTTGTAGTTGGAGTTGGAAACAAAGATCTATATGACTGCAAATATTCTTTGTTGTTGAACAAGAAACTGGAAGGTCAGATTCTCACATTATTCTTCTCCTTTCTTTCCAATGAATTTTAATTCTTCCAATGTGTCTAAAAATTATGCCTTGGAAGAGTTGTGAATGATAAAGGAGAAGCCTAGTTAAAGAATCTAACTTACCGAATAGACAAATGAGTATAGTGAGTGGCATGCCATGTAATTCATAAACATGAAACTATTTTTTGGCCAAAAACAAGTTACTTTTGCAATCAGAGTTATGCATAATTACAAGCATGTGATATGCAATCTATATGCAATGTTTCACTTTGTATACAAATAAGATTGTATAATTTAAGTATATTTTCTTGTGTAGTGTACTAAAATGCATACCCTTTCATTTTCACACTTGTTTGGGCCCACCTTGCTTTATTTATGCTTCTTTATGGCTTAATTGGTCCTATTTTGCATCCACAAGCCCTATAAACCATATATTTTTATGGAAAATCCTAAAAAACATCAAAAGATAAATGATCATTTAATGTTTCTATCTGTGTGTCCCTGATTTGTGGACTAGGACTAAAACACCACCTAGGGTGTTTTTGTCCTCCATGGATCTTGGGGCCTTGATTTTGAAACCACCAAAATAGGTCCCTTTTTGGAGTATGTGCCCCGAGAATTGAGCCTTGAGACTAAGACGCCACCTAGGGTGTCTTAGTCCTCCTTGTCTTATTTTTTGGGATTCAATTTCAAATTTGGGCGGTATTTAGCCTCCTTTAATTAATGATTTCATATTTCGGTTTGTTGTGGTGTGATTTTAGGATATTAAGCATAGATAAGCATTAATACAAGGTCCCTCCACTCATTTTTCATATGAAGAAGATAAAAAGCAATCTAAGTATCCAAGCATTCAAGAGCATTTCATTAAGTATTTGAAGCCATCATCAAGATCCAAGCATCATGTCAAGGGTTTAGTGCATCCATTCATGTTGTTGAGCCAAGATCATGGATGTAGCATTGAAGATCTATTTGCAACCATTGCTCATATTATATTCAAGGATCCAAGATCTACATTCTTCATGGCCACTACATGGTAGATTGCATATTTTCTTCACAAGACATCATACAAGGTGATATCATTTACATATTTCATATTTCATGCTTCATTTCATCGTTTAATTACCTAAAAGGGGTTTGACCAAGGAAAATCCCCATTCACTAACAATCAACAAGTTTTCCCTCTCTTGTGTGTTTGTAGTTGAAGATCTAGGTTGAAGACTCAAAGATCATTTGGAGTGAAAGATTGAAAATTTGCACAAAGTTGCATTGTCAAAGTTGTCATCTTCACGAAAACTCACATATAGGCCAGATTTGGAAGTTTCAGAACCTCAAATCTAGAGAGAAGCAAGTGTAGACCTTCGAGTTTGGGATCACATTCAAAAACTTTAGAAATTCAAAACAAGACTAATATGCCACCTTGGGCGTCTTAGTCCTCCATAGGGTATTTTTTAGAGATTGTTCGGGATTATGTTCTGGCATCCAAAGACTCCGTATTTGCCCAAAAAAATAGTAGTGGGACTAATACGCCACTCTGGAAATCTTAGTCCTCCACATCATATTTTGACAACTTCTTTACATTTCCAAAACCATCATTACATCTCCAAACTTCCCAGGTACACATACCCTAACTTGGTGTAACTTAATTTTATCATTTGCACTCATTATTTGGCTTATATTACTTGATTTCATGAGTTGAATGTTCATTTGTCTTCATTTAGCTTTCATTTTGTATATCACATTATGTTGTCCAATATTTGTCTTTTCCAAGCATTTTCTTGATGGTGAACCCTTAGAACTCAAAGAACCTCTTCCTAGGACCCTCCTAATTATGAATTGACTCACCTTGTGAGGTTGTTAGTCAATCCAATTAGGACCCCTAGGACATTAGTGAATGGTTGAGTGGAAAAGTGTGATATCTCAAAAAGGTATCCATTTCCCTCTTCATCATCCCATTTCTATTTTTCTATTCATTGTAGTAGCCCTAATATTCATTTGCTTGTAAGCAAATCTAATTAATGTACTACATGAAACATTGCATATGAATTACATATCACATGGTTGCAATTGTGCACATCTCTGACTACACCATTATTGCAATCAAATGATTGCAAAGGGTCACTTGCTTATCAGCATAAATTAGACAAATTGAAACAATTGGCATAATTTTTACAGGAATTTAAAGAATCAAACTTCATTGTAAAGAAAAGAGAAAAATCATTTGAAATTTTGACGTTGCAGTGTCTTCTTCAAGAATCAAGTATATTTGCACATGAAAAGTTATTATAAATTTTATGTTAGATGTAGAAACACCCCAAATTGGGCTACAACATCATCATAAAACCCTACAAACAATACAATTGATTTTCATATCGACAGGTTTACTATTGCAATTGTTGAATTCACTTTTTAAATAGTTGCTTGGCCAATCAAACTGCATTGTTTAGAATATTTTTGTCTTTTTCCTATAGTTGGGATTTAAGGACATATTTTTTGTGTTTGGAAATTATGATTTATCTCTTTTTCTATTGGTTGGAGTAGGTCTATTATTCATTTTCATTTAAGTAAATTAGGAAAATAGGGGGACATTATATACTCTGGAAAATAAGCAGTAGGTGCAAATTGTGCGAGCTTTGGCGGCGAGCTGGTGGGTACTGAAATAGTGAATGCATGTTTAATGCATTAAATACAAATAATGCGAGATGTGTTGGAGGGCTAGTGGGTACACAAGCAATGAGTGCATAATTAATACATGAAATCGTAGGTGTGTGCTGGGTTTTATTTGTGCTTATTCTCGTTTATTTATTGTTTGTTGAAAATCTTGTGTGTTTTTAGCTCTGGGTTCCTCTCTTCCATGTTTGTTATTATGTGTAACACTTGAATGCGGGAGGAGCTGTAGAAATAGTGCACTACTGGTGAGTGGATCATCTGTTTGTTTATGATACTTGATAACTAGAAGTATTGCTTACTATTACAAGGGCTAACAGGGCAAGTGGACACATTAGATGACATATGCTATGTAACCCATAAAATGGAACAATTGAAGTGAAGGGGTAGGCGACTAATGCAATAAATGAGAATTATCACAGGAAAAATTGAATTATTTGAGCAAGTTCTTGTCGACTGTGGAGACATTGAATGCATTAATTGTGTTCATTGCTTGAGTGGCCACTAGCCTATTAGCAAAGCTCGTAAAATTTTTATTTAATGTCTGAATGTTTGCAAAAAATTATCATATTGGTCTATTTTTTTGTAATTTTTATCATGTTCTTTTGTGTTTCATGTTTATGAATAACATATTATATGTCATGGACTGTGCTCATTTGTCTAATTCATCCCTATAACAAGAACCATTGCTTGCAATTGGAGTCAAAGGAAAACATCTATATGACCACAAATATACTTGGTTATTGAACAAGGAACTGGAAGGTCAAATTCTTGTATCATTCTTACCCTTTGTTTGCAATGAATTTTAAGTATTTCAATGTGCCTAAAAATTATGCCTTGAAAGAGTCGTAAGCAATAAAGGAGAAGCCTGCTTAAAGAATCTGACTTACCAAATAGACAAATGAGCATAGTGAATGGTGTTCCATGTAATTCATAAACATGAAACTATTTTTTATCCAAAAGCAAGTTTCCATTGCAATTGTTGAATTCGCTTTTGAAATAGTTGCTTGGCCAATCAAATTGTATTGTTTAAAATATTTTTTTGTTTTTTCTATAGTTGGAATTTAAGGACATATTTTTGGTGTTTGAAAATTACGTTTTATCTCTTTTTCTATCGATTGGAGTAGGTCTATTATTCATTTTCATTTAAGTAAATTACGAAAATAGGGGGCAATTATATATTCTGGAAAATATTTAATCTTGAATCAATGGATGCATGTTTAATCCATTAAATGCAAATTGTGTGAGATGTGTTGGAGAGTTGGTGGGTATGCAAGCAATGAATGCATAGTTAATTGATGAAATCTCAGGCAAGTGTTGGGCTTTATTTGTGCTAATTCTTGTATGTTTATTGATTGTTGAAAAGCTTGTGTTTTTTTAGCTCTCCATGTTCTTTATTGTATGAGGTATTGGGATTTCTCTGTACCACTAGCCTCAACATATTATGTTTCTTAAGGCACATTTCAATGTCATTTCCCTTCCTTAATGTGTCACTTTAATGGTTTGATACCAATTTTCTTTAGTGGGACTTTTCAATGATGTAAGTGGATTAATATTTGAAAGGAAATTAATTAATATTTAAACCTCCAATCTAGCTATACCAATATCAAAAGAGATAAATCATGTTTTTCAAACATGAAAAACATGTACATAAATCCCAATTATATAATGTTCCCATATTTCCTAATTTACTTAAACTAAAATGAATAGTAGACCTACTACAAGACAATCAAATTTGATTGGCCAAGTAAGTATTACAAATGAAAATGATAAAATTAAGAATTGAATGCAAATTGTGTTAGCTTTATTTCCATCATGCACTTCATGTGCCTGGAATTTTGCTTAGAGGCAAGTTACTATTACAATCATGACATGTCACTATTCCAATTATATGATGTGCATTGGATATGGCATGCTCATCAATCAATCTATAGCTATTGCATTAAATGCCAATAGATCTACTATTCATTTTTGTTGAAGTAAATTAGGAAAATAGGGCATTATATATTTTGGAAAACGTTTAATCACTAGATGCAAATTGCACAAGCTCTAATAGCGATTTGGTTGGAATTACAACAATGAATGAATGATTAATGCACTAGGTCAATTATTGATTTATGTTTAAGAAAATTAGGAGAGTAGGAAGACATTATAAATTTAAAAAAATATTTAACCAATAAATTGCATATCCCATGATTGCAATTATGCATATTTTTGATTGCAAAAGTAACAGACTTTTGTGAAAAAATAGTTTCATTTTTATGAATTACATGGCATGTCATTCACTATGCCCATCTATCTATTTGGAAAGTCAAATTCTTGAACCAATGTTCTCCTTTATTGTTCACAACTCTTCCAATACATAATTCTTAGACACATTGGAAGATCATGTTTCTTAAGGTACTTTTCGATGTCGTTTCTTTGCTAAAAATGTTTAATGCATTTCCTATATTTTGTTACAAAGTGAATGCTAATGCTTACTGATTTAGCCACAAAAAACTAAGCTATTGGGAAAATTTCTCAAACAAAAATTTATGGCTACACCAACATTCAAGGGACTCACAAACTTAACATCACAGGAAAAATTGAATGCTTTGAGCAAGGTCTTGTCAACTGTGGAGGCATTCAATGCATTGAATATGTATTCATTGCTTGAGTAGCCACAAGCCTATCAACAAAGCTCACAAAATTTATATTTAATGTCTAGATGCTTGCAAAAATTTATTGCATTGGTCTATTTTTTTTCAAATTTTATCACGTGCTTCTGTGTTTCATGTTTATGAATAACATATTATCTTGCACAATTTGCATTTAATAGATTATTTTTTATGATCCACTAGTCATACTATTCAATGCATTAAGCATGCATTGACTGCTTTAGTACCTACCACCCCACTACCAAAGCTGACATAATTTGCATCTAGTGATTAAATATTTGCAAAATATATAATGTCCTATTTTCATAATTTAATTTAACAAAAATGAATAATAGGCCTACTCCAACCAATAGAAAAAGAGATAAATTGTTTATTATTTCTCAATTGCAAATGAAACCATTGCAATAGTAACCTACTCCTTGGCTTCAACTCTTTCATGTCATTTGCCATCTACTATACCCATTTGTACAATTAGGCCTTATAACAATAATAAATACTTGTAGTCACAACAAGACAAAAGTATTGATATCAGGACAAGGGCAACCACTTAAGTGACTTTGTAGAACGAATACAGTTAAAGTAGGTTACTATTGCAATCATTGAAGTCACTTTTGAAATAGTTGCTTTTTCAATCAAATTGTATTGTTTAAAATACTTTGTTGGTAGGATAGTTCCTATCTAAGCAATGAATCCAAGGTTAATGCATTGTATGCTTGTACAGTGAACACGACCTTGTTCAAAGATCTAAAAGAGTTTTTCTTTATATAGCAACAACAGACTACCAGATATTGGGATTGGTCCTTATCACTAATACCAACATATCATGTTTCTTAATGCACTTGTCGATGTCGTTTCTTTGCTAGAAATGCTCAATACATTTCCTATGTTATTTTCATTTAATAGACCAATGTTTTTGATCCACCTAGCATACCATTTAATGCATTAAACATGCATTGAATGCTTCAGTATCTACCACCTCATCATCAAAGCTAGCACAATTTGCATCCAGTGATTAAATATTTACAAAATATATAGTGTCCTTATATTTTCCTAATTTACTTTAAAAAAACTGAATAATAGGCCTACTCCAACCAATAGAAAAATTGCAATACATGAGAATTCACATAGGAAAAACTGAATGCTTTGGGCAAGGTCTTGTTGACTGTGGAGGTATTCAATGCATTAACTATGTATTCATTGCTTGAGTAGCCACCAACCTATGAACAAAGCTCACAAAATTTGTATTTAATGTCTGGATGTTTTCAAAAATTTATCGTGTTGGTCTATTTTTTTTGCAAATTTTATTATGTGCTTTTGCATTTCATGTTTATGAATACCATATTATCTCACACAATTTCATTTAATAGACTATTGTTTTTGATCTGCCAGTCATACCATTTAATGCATTGAACATGCATTGACTGCTTCAATACCTACCACTTTGCCGAAAAAGTTGGCACAATTTGCACCCAGTGATCCTTGGCTTCAACTGCTCCATGTCATATGTCATCCACTATGCCCATTTGTACAATTAGGCCTTATAACAACAAAGAATACTTCTAGTCGTAGCAGGACAAAAATATTGATATCAAGACAAGGGCTACCACTTAAGTGGCTTTGTAGAATGAATACAGTTGCAACAAGTTACTATTGCAATCGTTGAATTCACCTTTGAAATAGTTGCTTGTCCAATCAAATTGTATTGTTTAAAATATTTTTGAAAAGCTTGTGTGTTTTTAGCTCTAAATTCCCCTCTTCCATGTTCTTTATTCTAAGAATGGTGCACTACTGGTGAGTAGCTCATCTGTTTGTTTATGATACTTGATAACTAAAAGTATTTCTTGTTGTCACAAGGGATATGGGGAGGGTAAAAGCACAAAGTTGTTTCACACTTTATAAAGGAAACGACCAATGTTGATCCAATTTTTAAACTTGAATCACTAAAAAGTGGCATATATGTTTTGAATTTTGAAATGATGTAAACTAGTATACTATGTATTTTTTAGTATATTTTATGTTTTTAATTTTTTAAAAAAATTAAAAAAATATCTTAAACTAGTTTTTAATAAATTAAAACTATAATTTAGTTGCTAATAAAATGCCAAAAAAATGAAGTTGCATGGGACGTCAAACTTTTTATAGTAAATTTTTTTTTTTCTTTCAAATTTTTTGTGTGTATTTATAACTTCAAATTTTAGTGCATGGATATAGTTTTTTCCAATTTTGATAAATATATATTTTTAAATAAATATTAAAATGTGTGTGAATAAAAAAACAACTGTTTTCATCGGACGTCAACTTTCATATTAAATATTTATCTAAAATGGAAACAAAATTATACCATCTTAAAATAGGTTCTTTTATCTAGTGCATCATATTTTTTTCTTTTTTTTTTAATAAGTTTTAGTATTTTTCCTTAGCATAGTAATCAACCTAATATTTTGTGTTGAAAACCTAATTTTAGTAAAAATAAAAAATAAAATATAAAATGAATTAAACTATTAAAATAAATATATTTTTAAAAACTACACTTATGGATCTACAAAAGGGTATTTTTTATATTTTAAAAAAAATGTTGTTTACATTAGCAGGAGTTATTGAAACTTCAATTTTTTCAAATAATTTTTTTTTTTGGTAAATTGGACTCAAAGTGGTGCTCCATACATGTTTAGCCAACAATTTTAGTTGAAAAAGTTGTGGAAGCATCTAGCTTAGCTAGAATGAATCTTACTAGATCATATGTTTGACCAAAATTGATTTTTAGTTGGAAATACTTAAATTCAGTTGTGCTGATAAGTTGGCTGAAAGTGTGACATAGCTTTGTGCTTTTACCTATTACAAATGGGTGCAGTTAATGGCATAGGCTATGTAACCCACAAACATGAAACCGTTGAAGCGAAGGAGTAGGTGACTATTAATGCAACAAACAAAAATTATCACAAGGAAAATTGAATGCTTTGAGCAAGGTCTTGTCGACTGTGGAGGCATTCAATACATTAACTACGTATTCATTGCTTGAGTAGCCACTAACCTATTAGCAAAGCTTGCAAAATTTGTATTTAATGTCTAAATGTTTGCAAAAAATTATCACATTGATCTTCTTTTTGCAAACTTTATCATGTGCTTCTGTCTTTCATGTTTATGAATAACATATTATATGCCATGTTATCGACTGTGGAGGCATACAATGCATTAACTATGTATTCATTGCTTGGGTAGTCATTAGCCTATAAGCAAAACTCACAAAATTTGTATTTAACGTTTGAATGTTTGCAAAAATTTATCGCGTTGGTCTTTTTTTTTTTGCAAATTTTATCATGTGCTTCTATGTTTCATGTTTATGAATAACATATTATATGTCATGAACTATGCTCATTTGTCTAATTTGTCCCTATGACAGGCACCATTGCTTCCAATTGGAGTCAGAGGCAAAGATCTATATGGCTGCAAATACTTTTGGTTGTTGAACAAGAAACTAGAAGGTCAGATTCTTGTATCATTCTTCTCCTTTGTTTCCAATGAATTTTAAGTCTTCCAATGTGTCTAAAAATTATGCCTTGGAAGAGTTGTGAACAATAAATGGGAGGCTTGGTTCAAGAATCTGAATTACTGAATAGACAGATGAGTATAGTGAATAGCATGTCATGTAATTCATAAACATGAAACTATTTCTTGGCCAAAAGCAAGTTACTTTTTCTATTAGAGCTATGATGATTGCAAACATGTGATATGCAATCCATATGCAATGTTTCACTTTGAACATCAATCAACTTGTATAATTTAGGTATATTTTCCTATATCTATTTTGCTATTCACTGTAGTGGCTTTAATATTAATTTGCTTGTAAGAAAATTATCAAAATTGAAGTACATGATAAATTTTGGAAAATATCTCTAATGCATCCATCATAAAGTAGTGAATGCATAGTTGATGCATTAAATACTATGCCAACACTAGCATAGTTGTTGAATTTTCCTTTGATATGTTCAACTTGTATGACAAATTCAATAATCTAAATATATGTGATTTTATTTCTATAGTGAGTTTTGTTTGAGCAATTTTCCTAGTAAAGAAATGATTTTTAAGCCTAAAGGTTAGAATGCTAAATAGGTGTCAACATAAAGTCTTGTGTATTCTTTGAAATTTTGCATACCTGGTACATGTGGACTAGTTGCATGGATGGTAATAATGGTAGGGTTGTTATGTGTAAGCATGTGAGAACGTTCACTTGAAACAAATTTGTGCCTTGGTTGATGCATTGGGTTATGGTATGCAAATTATGTGAAGAAAATTTTCTAAATCAATTGTTATAACTCAATAAACTTTGTGGTCTGCAAGTGCTTCTAATTTAAGCAAGGGGTAGAGGACTATATCAATGCAACTGTATTCATTCTACAAAGTCACTTAAGTGGCTTCCCTTGTCCTGATATCGGTAATTCTGTCCTGCTATGACTAGAAGTATTGTTTGCTGTTATAAGGCCTAATTGTACAAATGGGTATAGTGGATGAAATATGCTATGTAACCAAAATACATGGAATAGTGGAAGCTAAGGAGTAGGTTACTATTGCAATGGTTTCATTTTCAATTGAGAGATAATAAACAATTTATCTCTTTTTCTATTGGTTAGAGTAGGCCTATTATTCAATTTTGTTAAAGTAAATTAAGAAAATAGGATAACATTATATACTTTGCAAATATTTAATCACTGGATACAAATTGTGCCAGGTTTGGCAGCAGGGTGGTAGGTACTGAAGCAGTCAATGCATGTTTAATGCATAAATGGTATGAGTGGTACATTAGAAACAATAGTCTATTATATGCAAATTGTGTGAGATTTGTAAGTGGGCTTGTGGGTATGCAAGTTGTGAATGCATGGCTAATGCATGAGATTTTAGGGAAGTGGTTGGTTTTATTTGTGCTAATTCTCATTTTTTAATTTTTTGTTGAGAAACTTGTGTGCTTCTAGCTCTAGATTCCCCTCTTCCATGTTTGTTAAGTCTGTGGAGCCCTTGAATGTTGGAGGAGCCATAGAGTTTTGTTTGAGAAATTTTCAATAACTTAGTTTTTGTGCCTAAATCAATAACCATTAGCATTCACTTTATAACAAAACATAGGAAATTCATTAAAAAAATTTAGGAAAGAAACGATAATGAAAAGTGCCTTGAGAAACATGATATGCTGGCATTAGTGATAGGGACTAATCCCAATATTTGGTAGTCTATTGTTGCTACATAAAGCAATAATATTTTAGATCTTTGAGCAAGGACTTGTTCACTATAGAGGCATACAATGCATTGAATCTAGATTCATTGCTTGGATAGGCACTAGCCTACGAGAAAAGCTTGTAAAATATGGATTTAATGTTTAGATGTTTGCAAAAGTTTATTCCGTCGCTCTATTTGGATTATTTTCTAAAAGGAAAATGATTGTGGAGGCATTGGATGCATTAACTATGTGTTCATTTCTTGAGTGGCTAGTGGCCTATCAACACAACTCACAAAAAAAAATATTTAATGTCTAGATGTTTACAAAAATTTATCATGTTGGTCTATTTTTTTTGTGTCCTTTTGTGTTTCATGTTTATGAATAACATATTATATGTCATGGACTATGCTCATTTGTCTAATTTGTCCCTGTAACAGGAACCGTTTATTGCAATTGGAGTCAGAGGCAAACATCTATATGACTGCAAATATACTTGGTTGTTGAACAAGAAACTAGAAGGTCGGATTATTGTATCATTCTTCCCCATTTTTTCCAATGAATTTCAAGTCTTCCAATGTGCCTAAAAATTATGCCTTGGAAGAGTTGTGAACAATAAAGAAGAAGATTGGTTCAAGAATCTAACTTACCGAATAGACAAATGAGCATAGTGAATGGCGTGCCATGTACTTCATAAACACGAAACTATTTTTTTCCCAAAAGAAAGTTACTATTGCAATTGTTGAATTTTCTTTTGAAATAGTTGCTTGGCCAATCAAATTGTATTGTTTAAAATATTTTTGTGTTTTTCCTATAGTTGGAATTTAAGGACACATTTTTGGTGTTTGAAAATTATGTTTTATCTCTTTTTCTATTGAATGGAGTAGGTCTATTATTCATTTTTCGTTCAAGTAAATTAGGAAAATAGGGGGACATTATATATAGATTATATAATTTGATTTGCTAGCAAGGCTTGTGTATCAAGTGCATCGAACACATTTCAACGACAAAGCTCACACAGTTTGTAATTTAATTCTTAAATATTTGGAAAATTTTATTATGTGCTTGTGTGTTTCATGTTTATGAATAGAATGTTATATGTCATAGACTGTGCTCATTTTCCTAAATTATACTTGTAATAGGAACAATTGCTTGCAATTGAAGTGCGAGAAAAAGATCTATATTGTTGCACATAGACTTAGTTCTTCAACAAGAAGTTGCAAGGTCAAATTCTTGTATCATTCTCCTACTTTGTTTCCAATGAATTTTAATTCTTCCAATGTGTCTAAGAATTATGTATTGGAAGAATTGTTAACAATAAAGGAGAATGCTAGTTCAAGAATCTGACTTCCCAAATAGACAAATGAGCATAGTGAATGGCATGCCATGTAATTCATAAACATGAAACTATTTTTTGTCCAGAAGCATGTTACTTTTGCAATCAAAGATATGCATAATTGCAATCATGGGATATGCATAATTGAAATCATGGGATATGCATAATTTTCTTAAATAAAAATCAATAATGGACCTAGTGCATTAATCATGCATTCATTGTTGTAATGCCAGCCAACTCACTAGGAAAGCTTGTGCAATTTACATCCAATGATTAAATATTTGAAAAAATATATAATGTCCTATTTTCCTAATTTACTTAACCAAAAATGAATAGTAGACCTAGTCTAGTCAAGGTATTCAATTTTCCCTTTCGTAATTCTTATTTGTCTACTATGCCTGAATTCGAAAGGAAACAATTGCATATGTATCAATACTTTTGTCCTGCTATGACTAGAAGTATTCTTTGTTGTTATAAGGCCTAATTGTACAAATAGGTATAGTGGATGACATATGCTATGTAACCAAGATGCATGGAACAGTTGAAGCCAATGAGTAGGTTACTATTGCAATGGTTTCATTTGCAATTGAGAAATAATAAACAATTTATCTCTTTTTCTATTGGTTGGAGTAGGCCTATTATTCATTTTTGTTAAAGTAAATTAGGAAAATAGGAGGACACTATATATTTTGCAACTATTTAATCACTATCTATGAAAATAGTGCCAACTTTGGTGGCGGGGTGGTAGATACTAAAGCAGTCAATGCATGTTTAATGCATCAAATGATATGACTGGCAGATCAGAAACAATAGTCTATTAAATGCAGATTGTGTGAGATAATATGTTATTCATAAAAATGAAACACATCAACACATGATAAAATTTGAAAAAAAGTAGACCAACACGATAATTTTTTGCAAACATTCAGACATTAAATACAAATTTTGTGAGCTTTTTTGATAGGCTAGTCGCTACTAAAGCAATGAATACATAGTTAATGCATTGAATGCTTCCACAATTTACAAGACCTTGCTCAAAGCATTTAGTTTTCCCTCTGATAATTCTTATTTGTTGCAATAGTCACCTACTCCTTGGATTCCATTGCTCCATGTTTATGGGTTGCATAGCATATGTCATCTACTGTACCCATTTTTTCCCTTAGCCCTTGTAACATCAAGCAATACTTCTAGTTATCAAGTATCGTAAACAAACAAATGAGCTGGTCACTAGTAATGCATTGTTCCTAAAATAAAGAACATAGAAGAGGGGAACCCAAAGCTAAAAACACACAATTTTTTCAAGAAACAATAAAAAATGAGAATAAGCACAAATAAAACCCAACACTTGCCTGAGATTTCATGAATTAACTATGCATTCACTGCTTGTGTACCCACCAACTATCCAATACTTCTCGTGAATTTTGCATTTAATGCATTAAACATGCATTCACTACTTTAGTACCCACCAGCCCAACGCCAAATCTCGCACAATTTGCATCCACTGATTAAATATATGCCACAATATATAATGTCCCCCTATTTTCCTAATTTACTTAAACGAAAATGAATAATTTACCTACTTCAACCAATAGAAAAAGAGATAAATCATAATTTTCAAACACAAAAAATATGTCCTTAAATCCCAACTATAGGAAAAGGACATAAATATTTTAAACAATGCAATTCCATTGGCCAAGCAACTATTTCAAAAGAAAATTCAACAATTGCAATAGTAACTAGCTTTTGGCAAGCAATACTTCTAGTTGCAATGGCATAGAGGCACTGATATAAAGACAAGGGTAGGAAGCATTTACTGCTTTTAGAAGGTTTTATTAGAAAATTGGGAACAATTTTCCCATGTTTCTGAAAAAAAAGTAACAAAACTAACAAGAAAAAGCTCCACTAGTTAATAAAAACGTTATTCCAAGGGTTGACAGCCTATTTAATAACATACTACAAAGTTTAGTGAGCTATAACAATTGATTTACAAAAAAAATTTCCCAGGACTTGTAGATCATACTCTAATTCATTAACCAATGGAAAAATTTGTTTCAAGTCAATATTCTCATACATTTACACTTAACAGTCCTACCATTCTCACCATCCATGTGTTTAGTCCATCTATATGAGGTGTGCAAAACGTGAAAGAATAGAAAAGCCTTCCTATTTACATCTGTTTAGCATTGTAACCTTATTCTAAAATAGTATACTTTATTAGCTATTGGGATTGGTCCCTTTCACTAACATGAGCATATCATGTTCCTCAAGGGACTTTTGGATGTCGTTGTAGTTTAAGATGTTGAGTTAACTTTGTAGACAATATATGCACATGTCTATTCAATGAGAAGATGTCCTAAATACTAAGTTACCTAACTGAGAAATCCTATGAAAGTAGGTTATTGTTACAATCTTCGTATTTGCAATTCAAACATAATAAACAAAGAATTGCTTTCCTAAAAATGTTGGCTACATCTCCTATGTTTTTTTATAAAGTGGATGTTGTTGCTTACCAATTTACCCACAAAAACTAAGTTAATAGAAATATTTCTCAAACAAAACTCAATCAAGTATCAACTAAATCTTTCTACAATTTGCATTTGACGCTTAAATATTTGTGAAACTTTATTATTTGTTTATATTGTTCTACTTTTATTTTATCTATCCTTTAATTAAAACTATAGTAATAAAACCATATATATTCCATTTCGTTTAAATTACTGAATTTGATCGACTAGCTAAGCCTATGAAATGCAGAGCAAATGATTGCAATAGTTTTGTTCTAGCATTTACTGCATTCATTGAGCATTGATTGCTTTATGTTTATGAATAACATATAAGATGTCATCGACTATGCTCATTTGTCTAATATGTCCCTATAATAGGAACCGTTGTTTACAATTTTAGTGGGAGAAAAACATCTACATTGGTGCAAATATTGTCAATTTTTGAACAAGAAAATGCAAGGTCAGATTCTTGGATCATTGTTCTTCTTTGTTTGCAATGAAAAAAATCAACGTCTACGCAAAAGATCAGCTCTGTTGCCCTCCACTTATGTGCATAGTACTAAAGAATTAACATGTATACATAATAAGGCCAATTAGCATTTTGAACAATCTAATACTTTATGCATTTTGAGTAGTGTCATGCCTATAATTTTACACGAGAAAAATCCCAATAATTTTTTTTTTTCTTACCCATGCATCAAGCTAATTAACCACTCCTAGTATTGAGGGGTACACTAATCATGGTGTATGTTGAATTTAAGAGAGCAAGTTACCACAATTAATTCTACAAACAACTTTAACTTAGATTAAGTCACCATCAATTATTTGACAAGCAATTCATACAATAATGTTAGCATCAAGTTAGTTCTACAATAAGCAAGGTTAACATGATCCTCTTACCTACCCATTAATATTATTATTATCCTTCTTATTGATATTTTCATCCATTACTCATTAGTTAGGAGTGGTATTATTGCTAATGGATTTATGATTAAACCTAGATAACATTTTTTTTTATTAAAGCAATAATACAACAATAATTAAATTGATAATAATAATTTGACAAATACCTCAAGGTATTAATTTAATTCCCTTACCAACATTAATGGTCTCATTATTATTTAATCAATACAAATACCATAGTGTTACAACATTAACAATATATAATTAACTTGACGATGGAACTTTAAGATAACATTAAACCTTAGAACACTATCTTTGTTGGACATCATCAAATAGTACTATTGATAATTGATAATAAACTTCGCTACAATGGTGGTCTTAAATCAAAATGATCGTAATAAGGTTTAAACTCCACTACTATTAGACGTATTATTATAAAGCAATAAGAATACAAATAGTATTATTACTATAACCAAGTTAACCACTCTGGATAAAAATATTATTTTTTTAAGTTACCAACCACTCCTTACTAAAATTATTTACTACCCTTTAATCATTTAATGAACATTAACTTTGACCAATAGCCCCCAATACACTTTTGTCCCAACATTTAACATTTCACCTTTAAATTTAAAAAATGCAACTGCATAGGATATTTATAATTCACAAGCTGATTTCTAAATCTCTATTTTATTTACTCATTAATTTTCTCTTTAATTATTTTAATTATTCAAAATTATATATCTACTCTATGAAATAAATTTTAAAGGTTATAAAATTAAGAAATAAGCATTACCAAATAATATAATTTAATTCTTTTATATATTATCCATTGTATTTACTCAAGTTAATTACTAATTTTTTTAATTTTATTTACTCAAAGTTAGTTATAACCTCTATTCTATTTACTCATAAAGAAAATTACTAAATCACCATTCTATTTACTCACAAGTTAATTATTAAATCTCCATTCATCTAATGGTAATGATATTATTGCTCATCAATCCTTTATATATTACTATAAAAATAATTACAATTATAATTTTTACATTCATAACCAACAATGAATTTATATTATATTGATATTTGGAGCATATCATTGTTTACTCTCCATTTACTATTGGATAATAATATTCTTGTCATTTTAATACTTTACAAAATTAATTTTACTATCTTATTACCTACTATTCCATCATAATTCTATCAATAAAAAAAAATCATATTGATAATGGTATTAACATTACTGACAAATTTAGAACTTTTATAAATTTCATTAGCACGAGTGACTCCACAACTAATTCACTTGATTTACTTATGTCATTATTAACTAGAGACATCAATATTAATTTCTCTTTAAACTAATACTCTCATACTCCAATTTATTAATATGACTCTACATTAATTTTAATCTTGATTAGTTATTTTAATATTAAATAATGATATTATTATGTTAAATAATTTTTATATTATAACAACTAATATTAATATACATTTTTTTTTTTTAATAATAATTATTATTATTATCTTTGAAAAGCAAGTATTAATATCACTATTTAATCTTTCAGCTATCAATAAGGTGAGACTATATTTTACCCACAATATTGATAGTACTGAATCCTCAACATTATTAATATATATATTTCTTCAAAACAAATAATCATATTATTATTTACTCTTAATTTATTACTAGACGAACTTAAAAAGCTTAACTAACACTTATTTACTATATCCCAAATACTATTATCCGTAAATAATATTGTTTATTCTCTCATGATACTATTCTTGTCATTTTATTGCTTTTAATACCCATACAGATGTTGCCATTTACACCAAGATTATATCCCAAATTTGAGTTACTGCCATTTATTATTTAATTGATAACTCTTTAATAATGCGCACACAAGGTTGTGAAAAGAATTATGGTTTCCTTTGAAACAACATTATTACCGTTATAATTAAAAATATCTTAGATATCCTCATAGAGCAGGTAGAGTGGGTTAATAATTGTCAGTGCCTGCAAAAGTATTAAATAGTTTTATTGATTGCCACTGCCAAAATTTATTGCCTTAATTCCCATTGGGGTCCATTATAAAATTTACTCAAGTGCCTATATGGAAAGATTAAGATTTAATAGAATAATAAAAAAAAAGAGAATATAAAGGAAACCCTAAAATCTAACTATATTATAATGTAATGTTAACCTAAATTTTCACTCTCTTTATTCTTGATTTCCCTTTTCATGCAAGCGGTGTTTAGCTAAAGCAGCAATGAGTAGAGCAAATCAGAGGTGAACGCTATGAATTCTGAAAAATTGAGCAATAGATTTATAGTTAGAAGTGCATGAAGGTCAAGGTGTGCCACAAGGGTTTGTTGTTCATAGCCATTGGATACTGGCAGAGGATTTTGTATTTGTCCAGATCAAAGAATGTATTGTTGTTCAGAAGAACATCAATGCATAGATTTCCATTTATATATGTGTATTTATTTATTTAGTTTGTCCTTTGCAACAAATTTCCAATGATTTATCAAATCTGGTTATATTTGTGCAGCAAGTAAAGAAAGATTTTGGATCTAAGTATTTGTAAAAGAAATCACAGCCAAGCTTCCTCTATTATTTTTTCATTTAAAGTTTACAAATAGAATATTATCTATTTTATTAAAAATATAAACTGAAGGAAATAAAAAAGAAAATTCGTGAATGACCATTATTATTTTCTTTGCTGTTGCATTTATTCCTCTCGCAGCCTCGAATGGCTGGATCTATATTTTACAAATTTATGAATGATTATATTACCATTTTGTTGTTTCAGTTTATTTTTCTGCTGGAAAAATTTTGGGGAATGAATAATACAAATCTCTAGTATTATATTTTTATTTGATTAAAAATCTGAAAAGATTTGAGAGAAGGGGCAAATGCACTACCCACATGGGAGCTTCCTCCTTCAGAGAGAGGGCACGGCTGTACAGGTCACCCTCCTCTTTTCTTTATTTTTATCTTTTCATTAATTATTATTATTTTCCTTATTTACTTAAAAACTTTAAAATCAGAATGGTTAATATATTAATTTTATAGAGTATTTAAATTTCAATTTCTTTATTTCAAATATAATATATATAATTTATTATATATATATTCTATTATATCTTATATGGGAAAATAATTTATTTCCATAGGAAAAATAATGATTGCATTTGTGGTATAACATTTATCACTTATATATATATATATATATATATATATATATATATGGGAGAAAAACTAATTGGAGAAATAAATATTACATTTATAAATCAGTTTTATGATGCATATTTTGATTTATAGTATTTGATTAAAGATTATGTTCAAGATGTAAATACACATTTAAAACAAAAGAAACAAGGATTAACTAGTTTAATGTTTTAGTTATCTATTTAGTTAGAATATGAGATCTTGAAAAAAAAGAAAAGAAATAAATCACAACTCTTTTGGACAATCCACTAGTTTAAATGCCATAGTGGGCACAACATTAGAGTTAATGCATATCCATTGAGAGTTTATGTTAAGAAATAAATGAACTAAGAGATGTTATTTCCTAAAACTCTTTTACTCTAAATGAGCATTTACACATGCATATTTATTTCCCAATCTTTTCCCTCTCAAAAATATAAATACAAGGATAAAATTCTTTTTTCAATTATAAATCCAGCTTTATATTACATAATAGCCAAATTCTACTTATATTTTAATATAATATTCTTCCATTGATATGCCTACACATGTTTATCCTTCAAGCAATAATAGTTTGTTTAATAACAAAAGCACTAAACTATATTCCTTGTTTGCTTGTACTTGTACTTATGAAACCATTTTTTTTGTTAACATAAACTTATCACATCCTTTCCTTTTACAACAAAATACTAGTCTTCAAATTACAAATAGTATTTGAGAATACAATGAATAACACACACAAAAGAATAAGGCTTGCTCTCCACCCTACCTTAATGGCATCATGAAGCCTCGTGGGCTCTAGCCATGCTAGAAAAAGAACATTAATTTAAGAACCATGGTGAGGGTCTCACATACACCTCAGAGATTTTCTGGAAATATTATACAACACAATGTTATATCAACATACATTCTACTTCAAAGAATAAACTCCCATATCCTATTTTCTTACTCAAACTTCCAGTATTACACTAATAACATCCTGCGATGAAATAATAAGCATTTGCAAGAGAGAGACTTATCTTTCTACATTGTTTGAGGGATGAGTCTCTTTCACTCCAACATGGGAATAAACTTATGAATCCTTTGTTCAATGCTCTGAAACTTTTATATCTTCTGCTTCCTTTTTTTCCTCCCTCTCTTCTTCTCAATACTTAACCAAAAAAATTCACCAAAAGGAGAAGTGGGTAACAACCTTTTTCTCTTCATAAAGGAGATATAAAAAAATTTATCTTGAATCTCTTTGAATGAGGGAGTGACACTTGTCACTCTCTCATTCAATCTTCAAGCACAATCTCCCACAAGTGCTCACACATGTGTGAGAAAATTTGGGGAGATGGGAGGAGGAGTGTAATCCACTCCATATCAAAAGTCTTCATCTTCATTAAGAGGGAGATGTAGTACTTTCACTCTCCCTTTCATGTCACATTTCAAAATTGGGTTTGAAAACAAATACATTTCCCTTTCTCCCATATTCGTCACTTTTCAAAAAGGACAATAAATGAGGGTCATATCTTAGATATGGTCAAAGATATGGCTATAATTGAGCCCCCAACCCCTATATACCTATCTTAGGACCTTAAAAAACATGTGATCACTTAAAAATAGACTTTTAAACCCCTTTTAAAACTAACATAAAGAATGCATTCGAATTTCAACACCAATTGGGGGTTTACAAACCCCTAATTTCTTACTCACACTTTTAACTACCCTCATAGAATATTTTAACACATAACCCCAACCTTAAGCCCTAAAACACAAACACTCCAACATTAAATACTAACACCCTTTTCTTTTTTTCATTACAAGGCTCCTTTACTTAGGTATATATGGTCCTCTCTTTATCCTTGACATAATTCTTATACCTACACATTAGCTCACACCATTTATATCCAACTAAAAATCTGTCTTAAATTAGTTAAATACTACAATTAGAAAGAATCATTCATCTTTCCATTTAATTGACTTTTATTTAATTTATTCATAATTGTTGACTATAACTCAATTAAATATAGAATATATTTTACTCACCTCTACCACGTGCTTGTGGTCTTACCATACTTAATCGATGTTCCATCCACACATATCAAGTTGTAGTCAACCAACCTTTGTGTTCCATCATATGCAAGCCATAAATATTTTGGTCATGCTCACTACCAGTATCCACCTTTGGAGACATGAAACTCATTAGTATTTTCCAAGTAAGATCTAACTCCAATATACCTCCTAGCTTTGTATTAAATCAACTAGTTCATTGCAATTTGATTTGTAAATCATAATCATCCCCACCATAACACATTAACCCTAGTTAGACTAGATGTTCATTTTTCAATTTACATATTGCTAAATAAATCATCATAATTCATATTTAAAGCTAGAGATTCAAATTATAATCATTTAACTTAGATAGCAATCCTTACTTATAAAACACAATATATGATACAAGGGTCAATTATTCCCCTTCTTGAAACAATTCAAAATCCAACAATTCTATTTTTTTATATAAACATGTTCTCGTTTTGATGTATTAGAGAGTCCAAATAGGTTTGCTAATATAATACATTAATAATAATACACTTCATTCATCATCTTTGATGTAATTCACTAGTAATCAATAGAATACAAAACGTACATTAGGGTTGTATTAGTTGCATACAAGGTGGGCACTTACACCTCCATTTCCTCAGCATTCCTTCTCAACATATTCCTCTGCATCATAACATCCCTACTTCTCTTTTACTTCTCTACATCCCTCTTCTTTCAATTTTCATGGCACTTAGAAGTTCTTTGATTGAGAAAATGCATATCATTCAACACCTCTTCTTCATTTGGAAAAGTAGACTCTCTATCATATACTACTATAGTCTCAACTTGGTGGGGAGCAACATCAAGAGAATATTCTTCTCCAGTTAACAAGTCAGGAGGGATAGGGGTATATGTAGGGGAATTTGGGGTGATATATCCTTCAGCACTAGCACACCTAGCACTAGCATTATATTTTTGTACTCTATCCCTTTCTATTCTATCCTTTTCTCTCCTCTTTATGGCTTGCATTCCTGGATCTGAAGAATACTTATTTATAACAGAATTCCTAAAAACCTCTCCCCTCTCATTAGAATTATTATCACTAAAGTCCAATAGATTCCTTTCACATTCTAAACTAGAATTAGAATGCATTTCATGTTCAGGGGTGGGATGAGGGGTAGGCTTACCTTTTCCTCCATCTTTTTCTTTTATCCATTTCCTACGCAAGTTCATGTTCTTAGATAATTCACCTTCCAGATTCTATTCCAGATGCTTCTTCATGTGGCCTCACATTCCTCTCATTTATATTTGAGTCTTCTTCATGCTCATCACCTTCTTCGATTTCTTTATAACTTTCTTCTTTACTTCTTTAATATGCTTAAACATTGACTCACACTGGTGCAGAGATATCAGAGTCGCCACCCAAATTTCTTGGGAAAAATTAGTAGCACTTTTAGTAGCAGATGTTTCAACAAAGGAGTCATCATTCATAAACTCCTTATAGGCTTCAATCCTCAGGTCATCTGCACTATTTAGACCACTGATGTCCAATTTTCCTAATCTAAAACTGCTTTGTCCTAAACTTGAGGAAATTTCCCCTATAGGGGGAGTCCTTCCTTGTTGCATATCCTCAAGAGTGATAAAGATATCATCTTCATTTGTATCAGAATATTTGACCACTCCACTTGCCTCAATTCTCTATTTCTTGAGAGGTGGTTGCTCCAATGGAGTAGGACTCCTTGGGGGTGAATCAAGGTTGATTACAAGTGGATGATCCTTCCCTGGAGGTGATGGCACTACACTCTCAAGAGAAGCTGCCTTTGATCCCTCAGAAGTGATAGGGGTCAACAAGGTTTGTTCTTCATCTAATGCTTTCTTTTGCTTGGAGTAGATTCTTAGTTGCTTAGGTGGTTGGTAAGTAGGCCTTTCCTCGAATGTTATAGTGGTCTCTTCTTCAACCACTCTTTCTTTTCCTTTGTATGTAACCTCCCATTGCTCCCTCAATATACCAAATACATTCTCAAAATTATTCATAACATACATGGTCTGACTAAATTCATCAGGTATATTTGGAAAAGGATTATAATTGGGACCCTTCTTCCATTTTTCTTCTAACATCTTCCTATAATCAAGGTACTTAGCTTTCCTTTCATCCTACTCTTGAAAGCTAAAAATGTTCCTGATGACATCTTCAAGATAATCAAAGATATGCACAAAGTTACCCAACCTTTTATCTGTTTTCAATTTGGTAATAAATCCCTCAAGATCATGATTCCTTGGGGGAATAGTGTCTAACTTGTAGGGTTCTAGTAGATGTACTAATTTCTTCCATGCCCCTTTCATTAGAACATAATCAACAAACACTATCCACTCTGGAAAGAATGAACCTTTCCTTGCTATATCAG